>SJYC01093227.1:0-28624 GCA_006408675.1 Madoqua kirkii | reverse complement strand
TTGAGGGTATAACTGGATTTACATACTTGGTAACTGGCATTTGGAATAATTTCACAGTAAGTGCTTGGCCTATAGGTTTAACACTGTCAAAGTGGAGAAAGCCAAATATAAGCTTCTGAAGCAGTTACAGAACACTGTGATACTCTGGTGGGAATGATGGAGATTACTTCCATTCTTGTATCTCCAAGGTGGTGGTTCCATTGTATTTCTACCGAATTCATCTGTAAAAACAAATGGCTTTTTGAGAATGATTGTGGAGTACTGTAGTCCAAAGGAGCAGTAGCCCTGATAGAAACTGCTGCTTTCCATGGATATGGTACTTTCCCTAGAGCAGATTAGTTGGTTCAGGTACATGTTACATAATCACGCATTGGGTATGTTTCTATTTCTACATAGACAAACAAAAAACTCCAAACCTCTTGCACTTTTGTCTCAGCAACTGCTTACCAGAGGACCTACACCAACATTGTCTCTATGTTAGAAAATTGTCCTCTATATTTTGTTAATTATCAAAAGCTTTTGGCATACTAATATATATACCGTGTGGTTCAATTTTTTTTTTTAAGAAGAAAAGAGTACTTCCCTGGTGGCTCAGTGGATAAGAATCCACTTGCCAGTGCAGAGGACACAGTTTCGATCCCTGATTGGGGAAGATCCCACATGCCACGGGGCAATCAAGCCTGTGTGCCACAACCACCAATCTGCAGCTACTGAAGCTCGCATCTAGAGCCCATGCCACACAACAAGAGATGCCACTGCAATGAGGAACCTGTGCACCACAACGAAGAGAAACCCCTGCTTGCTGCAACTAGAGAAAGTCTTTGCAGCAACAAAGACCCAGTACAACTGAAATTATTAATTAAAAAAAGAAAACAAACACTGAATATTTGAATATGAGTTACTATATGGAGGTAAAGGGTCTGGGAAGGAATAATACCAAATAATCATGGTATTAGGGGTATATGGAAGGAGACCCCTGCACTTCTTTATACTCCATATTATATTCTCCATGATACATGACTTCGTGCTTCATACACTAAGCCAGTAATAGTTCTTGACCAAATGAACAGGGTATAAAATCATGCCACTTGGGGAAAATTTGTTCCCTGGACTTGTTTGCCCTTACATTTTTCTTCCTCTATGGGATTCCAAGATGAAGCAATAGTGGATTGAAGCAGCTAGGACCATGCTATCACTAAGTTTGCTACTGTCAATGCCAGGGTCCTCTGTGACTGTGTTTTGCGCGAATGCCAAAAATGGGGCAAGTAAGGTGGAGAGAGCATTTGTAGAAATAAATGCTGTGCAATGGGTGATGATAGTCCAGGCCTGAGTATCTTGGTCTTCGTGTGTACTCAGTTGTGTCTGAGTGTTTGCAACCCTATGTAGTGCCTCTTTGTAGCCTGCCAGGCTCCTCTGCCCATGGCATTCTTCATGTAAGAATACTGGAGTGAGTTGTCATTTCCTCCTCCAGGGGATCTTGCCAACCCAGATGTCGAAGCTGTGTCTCTTGAGTCTCCTGCCTTGGCAGACAGATTCTTCACCACTGTGCCACTTTGGTCTATACCACTGACTTGAAAGGTAGAACTGGGGCTCTGGAAAGCATATAATCCTAGACAACTTCAAAGGTCAGGTGGATGAATTATCTAACTTTGTCCTCATAGTTCCTTGAACTCTTTCATCTCAGTGGCCTTGACACCTGCTGCTTTTCTTCTTTAACATTAATTAATGAATTTGGCCATGTTCGATCTTAGTGTGGCACAAGGGGCCTTCAATCTTCTTTGCAGTATGAGGGATCTTTTTCAGTTGCAGCATCCTGGATCTTTATTTGCGACATGCGGGATCTAGTTCCCTGACCAGGGATGGAACCCAGGTCCCCTGCATTGGGAGCATGGAGTCTTAGCTACTGGATCATGAGGGAAGGCCCCCTACTGCATTTCTGTTACTTATTTCCATGGCCACTTCATGTGCCTGGTCATTGGTCAGGACCACCTTGCCTCTGAAAGCATGGAGACTCCCTTCCCCAACCCACTGTCTTCTCTTTTTCCATTTGGCTCATTCCCTGCTCTCTCTAATCCTGTTACGGCACACATCTTGTGTTTTCCATTTCTTCCCTGCTCACCCTAGATGCCCTGCACGTGATTCATTCTCACCTTCATCCCTTGCTTGTTCTCCTGTTGCTTGTTTCACTATCTGTCAACTGAAGAACAGGCTTCCTATTTTGTTTGTGAGGTTTTCTTCCCATCTACCACACCGCAGCACTGCAGGGGACCGTCAGCCCCCAGGCCTTCCCTTAGCCTTGTGTTCCAGGTTATATCCTGCTCCCTGAGGCTGTCATAACATAGCCCAGGGAAAAAGTGAACCGCACAGTTAAGCTAAATGAGTCCCTGGACCCCACATTGTACTGCTGGACCTCAGAGTCGACTTGGACTAGTCCTGCCGTGCCTCACATTGTGATTTAGCTCAGGTACCACCTGACATTTCTTCCCCTCCATTTATCTATCTTTGCCTAGTTTCTCCAGATCATTTTTTGTACCTCCCAATCTGACCTAGTCTCTCATGCTCTTTGTCCTTCTTCCAAATATTTCCGTTTTGCCCTCTAGAACTCAGCATTTGTCTACAAACATTGTACATTCCCAACATCCCCAATTTCTTCTCTAAATATGTTTATATTCTTGCCACAAGCTACAGACTTCGTGTCTCATGCAACCTCTTAGGTGGAGATGGATGTTTTCCTTAACTCAAAGTATTTAATGACCTGAAGGTGAGATGAGTGTCTTCATTTTTCCACACCTTGTTTGTTATCCCTCTGCATTCAAAAAATTACTCCTTCATTCTCCTTTAAAATCACAGGACCTTTGAAGACAAGGCATCAGACAATTCTACCTACTACTTTTTTTTTTTTGCTGCATTTTACAGCATAGCTGACTACTGTCTTTCTAGTATGCTTTCTGCCATCATTCTTGTTGATTTCAACACTACTATGAATGATATATCTATCCTTTTACCCCTGAATTCATCAGTCTGTTTACCTGATCAGTGTCTATGTATAGCTCACCTCAGCTCCCCATTCCCATCAAACTCATGAGACTCCAATTTTGCCTTCCTTCCTTCCTCTGTGTCTTCTTTCTCCTCTTGTCCAGTTGGACTCCATGGTCCAACACCATAATTATACACTTAGGAAAACTCTTATTTCTCTCTCTTCCTGTTTTACTCATTAGGTGAACCAACCATAGTTAAGCCATTCTAAATATATACAGTGGGTACAAATTTCAGTTCACAAATGCCAGATGTGCAGTTGTTGATATATTCTTGTCTGTAAGTCAGCTTTGTGTCTATTACAAGGCTGTTTGATTAATGGGAGATTTTATCATCCTTTCCCCCAGGGTTGCGTCTGCGTATTCCCTGAGGTCTCACGGCAGGTGGAGATCTGGTGCTTGGTGTCACCTAGCCAAACTAGCTTCTGCGGCAGTGTTTCTCATTATGTCTGGTCCTAGGTTGTTGGTTCATGTGAATTGCTGCAACATCACCCCTCATTCCCATTTAGAAGACCCACTTGAGTCTGTTTCTCTTTCTGTTGCGCGTGTCTGTCTGCTCTTGGCCACATGGGCAGTACTTCATCCTGCTGTTCCTGAAACACATTGGACCGCAGTCTCCTACGCTATTTACTCCAGTGCCTCTGTTGCGATTATACTGTTTGGGGCTGCAGGAAGCTCTAGAAGGCTGCCACGTGCCTGTCTGCCTGATCTTCCCACAGCCATTTCTGCTCCTGCTGTGTTCCTAGGGTCTTGGTGCAGAAAATGAGTTGCAAAGGCCTAGGCTTTGAAGGAGTTAGAGCATAGTGTGTGTGAGTGTTAAGTCGCTTCAGTCATGTCTGACTCTTGCAACCTCGTGGACTATAGCCTGCCAGGCTCCTCTGTCCATGGAATTCTCAGGCAAGAATACTGGAGTGGGTTGCCGTGCCCTCCTCCAGGAGAGCTTCCTGACCCAGGGATTGAACCCACATCTCTTTAGTCTTCTGCATTGGCAAGTGGGTTCTTTACCACTAGCACCACCAGGGAGGCCTGAGCATAGTGAATATTCAGTAAATCACATCAGGTTTCCCACATTGCCTCTCAAACTGAAAGAGATTCTCTGGTCTGAGAGGTAAAGAAGAAAATAAAGGGTGAAAGAAACTTGACAACAGCTCAAATGAACCTTAAGTAGGAGTTAGTAGATGGATCATAGAAACCACACATAGGTTTTTAGGGAAAAAGAAAATATATAACTCCATCTCTCAGATCTCCCAAACTTAGTATTAAGTATTTTGGGCTGCTTCTTTGAGTTATGGCCTAGCTGACCAAATGAGGGAGGAGGGCATTGGAAAATAAGAAATGCTGGCAGAAAACAATTATTGTTTAGTTGCTAAGTCATGTCTGAAAACATAGCTGGTTAATATTTTGAGTATTATCTGAACAGATATATGCATAAACATATGTATAAAGAAAATAGCCCAGAAGGTTTGTAGTGATTATTTTGGGGTGGTAAAATTATCATTATTTACATTTGCTTTCTTTTGTGCTTTTCCAATGTTAAACAATGGAACATGTGTTACTTCTTAATTATAAGGAATTATAAATGTTATTTCAAAAGTTGAAATGAAACCACATGTAGCAAAAGAACAGGCCGAAGAATTTGGCAGAGATCTATCAAAATAGGCTTTTGATGAAACTGGAAGGCAGGATCAGGACAGAGAACTGGGTTGATGGCTCCCCCGCCTGCTGCTGCTAACCCCTTGGGTGTAGGAGGCTTGACAACTCCAGACCTGAGGAGCCTGAATTCAGCTCTTCTCTCTTCTCCTCCCTGCCCTTTGTCTTCTGTATATGGATACTGAGCTGTTGTCAGCTGAGACTTTGTTTCTGCTTCTGTGACTTGTTCCTTTACTCTGACTGCTGATCATTGCCCAGATTTCCTGAGATTATCACCAAGGGGGATCTCTTTCTCACCCCTGTACCCCCATCCCCTGCTGCTGCTGCTCAGTTGCTTCACTCGTGTCTGACTCTTTGCAACCCTGTGGGCTGTAGCCTATCAATCAGGCTCCTCTGTCCATGGGGATTCTCCAGGCAAGAATACTGGAGTGGGTTGCCATGCCCTCCTCCAGGGTTTCTTCCCAGCCCAGGGATCGAACCCAGGTCTCATGCATTGCAGGCATATTCTTTACCACGGAGACACCAGGGAAGCCCTCCTGCTGCCTACAGATTCCAAATAGAAATCTCTAATTTGGAGAATCCCAGGTATTGCCGAGGCCCAGCTTGCTTTGTGTAGCACTGACTGACTGACTGCCTGCCTGAGACAAACTTTTACTGAAAATAAAAGGAACACAATCAGGTATCAGGTCATCTGGAAGACAAATTTTAGATGTCACTACTTCTTGTCCTTTCTTTGCTCATCCCAGTGCAGCGGATGGTCAAAACTGAGTCAATACCCAACTAAATATCCACTTAAAGATGGGAAAATTTTGTCAATTACACAGACATTCCTTTCTACCTGTTTAATTCAATTAATTCATATGCATTGGCCTGTTATTATATGCAGTACATTAGTATAGCATTGCGTGCTATGCTTAGCAGTAAAAAGACAGATGCATAGACATTACATACTAGATTTTTCTGTTTATTTGAAAATGCCAGTTTAAGCAAGTACATGCCGTCCAAGCAGTTAGTCCTGCCCTCTCCAACTATAGCTGACACCACCAATTATAGATCATAACATTCTTTCCTGTTTGGTGTGGTTTGGCCTTAGGATTCTTTCCAACACAGCACTCCAGAGATCAGAGAAACAGAATCAGGTTTGGGAGATTCAACCTCTGCTTATTTCTGGGCTGGGGAATCCAAGCAGCCTTCACATTTCAGCCTGCAACCACACCCCTGCCTCCATCCTCTCCTTTCCACTTGCAAGAGGTGTCCTTCAGTGAGATCATCAAAGACAAATACCAAAAACATTCACTTAATCCACCACTTTTACTTGCAGAGGAAAAATGGAGGCAGACAGGATATTAAGTCACCTAAGTCACATAAGTAGTAGAAAGTGTGAATTTTGTAAACCTCAGTTGAAACTGGAATCTTTGCCACGTCTTCTAGGCTTTGGCAACTTTAGGATTATTTTTTATATGAATCTTTCTGACCTCTTAGAACTGAGAGTGCCTGCTTGCCCTCTGGTCTAGACCAGACAACTGTGTGAAATTGAATTTGAGGGGAAAAAAAAGGATGCTGGAAATTCAACAGCTTGTTTCCTTAAAGACACTGGGCATAGGTTAGACTTTGTTGCAGAGGAAATTAACCGCATTTAGCCTTAACAGTAGTCACACAGACACATACACCTTTCCCCTTTTAATCCCTCCTTTTTGAAAATAAGCGTGAGAATCTGTCAGTACCGAGTTTGAGGGACCTGGTTATGTTCTCAGTTCATAGGGACCTAGGAGGGTTTCAGTAGTCAAGGCTGAGTCCAGAAAGGAAAGGTGTGGGGTTCCCCATCTTTGTTCTTTCCCCTGCCCCTTCCCTCAGAGTTCTCCCACCTCTGCTTTCTATAAATGCTTTCTACACAGTGTACTGTGTACAAAATGTACTGTGTGTTGGAGCAACGGGGTAAGTTTTCCTTTGCTAGGACATGAATTTATAAATGCCTGTGCTGTTTAAAAATAAAGTGACCCTGCCATGCAGTTTTCATCCACATTGTGCTGGGGAACACGCTAGCCCGTTCTGTGGAAGCGAAGCAGATGCGGCCTTCGCTGGCAGGCTAACTGGGGGAAAGGTCAGCCCCACCCCCGCAGCCCGAGCTGCCCCGCCTGGCGGTGGAGTCAACAGGGGAAGTTTAGTAGGTGAAGGGTCACCGCCGCGCGCTCCAGTCACTTTCCATGCGTCATTCTCAGGCATCTAGTTTCTGTTCAAGGAAATAAAGCTCAGTAGAGAAAAGGTCACCCAGAGCAGAGGCAGCTCTGTGATAACCCACTCCTACCGAGACGCCATGTCCAAGGCAAGAGGCCAGGCGCTCAGGTGTCCTGCTGCTCAAGTGGAAAAACAGGCGTTGTAAAGTGCTTTGAAGACCATCCTGTACCAAACGGATACACACCCTACTCACTGGCCACTTCATATTATTAAAATAACTGTATGAGAGTCTTTTAAAAAATGTATTGCCATAAAAGAACTTAGAAATTTTATTAGTTGCTCTAAACTGAGCAATCAGTACTGAGCCTAGCACACATTAGAATTATCCAGAAAGCTTTTACAGATGGCTGATGCTTGGTTCTAGTTGAATCAGAATCTGTAGCTGAGGCACTCAGCCATCTTAATTTTTAAAGGGTGTGTCTAAAGTGCAGTTGCTTTGTAATCTTAAAAACATGGCTGTGTGAAATGACTCCCAACTAGGAAAAAAGTTCTCCATGTTCTAGAGAGGTGCATTCTGGATTGTGGGTTATCACAAATCGGTAGATTATGAAATCAGTTGAGTTGGTCATTTGTTGTTGTTCAGTTGCTAAGTTGTGTCTAACTGATTGCCACCCCATGGACTGCAGCATGTCAGCCCTCATCATCTCCCAGAGTTTTCTCAAACTTACATCCACTGAGTCAGTAATGCCATCCAGCCATCTCATCCTCTGTCGTCCCCTTCTCCTCCTGCCCTCAAAATTTTCCCAGCATCAGGGTCTTTTCCAGTGAGTCAACTCTTCGAATCAGGTGGCCAAAGTATTGGAGCTTCAGCTTCAGCATCAGTCCTTCCAATGAATATTCAGAGTTGATTTCCTTTAGGATTGACAGGCTTTATCTTCTTGCTGTCCAAGGGACTCTCAAGAGTCTTCTCCAGCACAACAGTCCAAAAGCATCGATTCTTTGGCATTCAGCCTTCTTTATGGTCCAACTCTCACATCCATATTTGACTACTGGAAAAACCATAGTTTGACTATACAGACCTTTGATGGCAAAATAAGCCTCTGATTTTTAATACACTGTCTAGGTTTGTCACAGTATTTCTTCCAAGGAGCAAGCATCTTTTAATTTTGTGGCTGCAGTCACCATCCACAGTGATTTTAGAATCCAAGAAAATAAAGTCTGTCACTGTTTCCACTTTTTCCCCATCTATTTGCCATGAACTTATGAGACCAGATGATGCCATGATCTTAGTTTTTTTAATATTGAGATTTAACTTTTTCACTCTCTTCTTTCACTTTCATCAAAAGGCTTTTTAGTTCCTCTCTGCTTTCTGCCATTAGGGTGATATCATCTGCACATATAAGGTTATATATCTCCTGGCAGTCCTGATTCCAGCTTGTGCTTCATCCAACATGGTATTTCATGTGATTTACTTTGCATATAAGTTAAATAAGCAGGGTGACAATACATGGCCTTGATGTACTTCATTCCCAATTTTGAACCAGTCCGTTGTTCCATGTCTGGTTCTAGCTGTTGCTTCTTGACCTGCATACCTGTTTCCCAAGAGGCAGGTAAGGTGTTCTGGTATTCCCATCTCCTTAAGAATTTTCCACAGTTTGTTGTGATACAGATAGTCAAAAGGCTTTGGTGTGGTCAGTAAAGCAGAGGTAGATGTATTGCTGGAATTCTCTTGCTTTTTCTATGATCCAGTGGATGTTGGCAATTTGATCTCTGGTTTCTCTGCCTTTTCTAAATCCTTTTCTAATTCCAATCTGGAATTTCATAGTTCATGTACTGTTGAAGCCTGGTTTGGAGAATTTTGAGCAGTACTTTGCTGGTGTGTGAGATGAGTGCAATTGTGTGGTAGTTTGAACATTCTTTGGCATTGCCTTTCTTTGAGATTGGAATGAAAACTGACCTTTTCCCTCCCTGTGGCCACTGCTGAGTTTTCCAGATTTGCTGGCATATTGAGTGCAGCACTTTTACAGCATCACTTTTTAGGATTTGAAATAGCTCTGCTGGAATTCCATCACCTCCACTAGTTTTGTTTGTAGTGATACTTCCTAAGCCCCAGTTGACTTCACACTCCAGGATATCTGGCCCTAGGTGAGTGATCACACCATTGTGGTTATCTGGGTCATTAAGAGCTTTTTTGTATAGTTCTTCTGTGTATTCTCACCACCTTTTCTTAATCTCCTCTGCTTCTATTAGGTCCTCAGTGGGTCATAACCAGCATTAAAACAAAATCAAATAAAGAAAGAAGCCTGCTTGTGATTAGTGAGATGGTAGGGGGTGAAATGTTTGTTTTAGATCTGTCTAGGACATGATCTTGGAGAAGGCAATGGCACCCCACTCCAGTACTCTTGCCTGGAAAATCCCATGGACAGAGGAGCCTGGTAGGCTGCAGTCCATGGGGTTGCTAAGAGTCAAGCACGCCTGAGTGACTTCACTTTCACTTTTTGCTTTCATGCATTGGAGAAGGAAATGGCAATCCACTCCAGTGTTCTTGCCTGGAGAATCCCAGGAACAGGGGAGCCTGGTGGGCTGCATTCTATGGGATCGCACAGAGTCAGACACAACTGAGGCGACTTAGTAGCAGCAGCAGCAGATCATGGTCTAAGAAGACCAGTATTCTAGAGTCTAGGAAGAGAAGCTTTGTTGCCCTACACCTCCACAGAATTGTTCTAATTCAAAGAACAGATGGTAGGATTCATACTCTTTGAGGAAGGGGCGTCTCCACTGGAGATGATGAGTTTGGGGCTTTTTAAATTGCTTTGTTGACTCCACAGGATGTTGTGGCTGTGAGCTGGGAAGCCTGCCACGATATTATTTTGAAAAGTGCTGTGCTTGTCAAGCAGCATTCCTCCCAGATGGTTCCCATAGTTAGTTCAATATAAGCATTTCCTCTTGAAACATTACGAATGTCAAGGGGAGTCAGGACCAACATCTCAAGGTGAATTAATGAGACGTTCAATGAGGTAGAAGATGGTTATGCACAAATCTGGATTGGACCTTACAGCGTGAGTTTCACTCTGAGAACACTGAGCTGGCTAAGACAGACTCATGATAGTCCTCTGACCCATGGTGTTATGGGGTGGGCACAGGCAGCCACTGACCATGTCTAGAATCAGCCAAATGGTGGAATCCATACTCTGAAAGGAAGGGGTGTCTCCACTGGAGGTGATGAGTAACAGAATAGAGTACTGTCAAGTTGCTATTCGAGAACAAACCCAGAAATTGCGTGGAAAATGTAGGGATAGTGATGAGAGCCTCTAATTTTTGGATGGTCTCTTTTTCCCTGTCCACTAATGCCTTTTCTTTATCTTTCTTATTTTTCTTTTGCTTTTCTTAATGGGCTCTTAATTTTCTGACCAAAGATCAAACCCAGGCCTGCTGCAGTGGAATTATGGAGTCCTAACCACTGGACTGCCAAGGAATTGTCTGTTTTCTTTTAAATGAGTGCTTCTGGGTTATACTATATCCTTGGCTGCTAATGGACACCTTATTTTCAGGATGATAGCAGTTAGAGATCTATACCCTCTGTCAATTTGAAAGGAAGTGGGAGGCCACAGTTTTATTAGATGTAACCTGAAATATCTGAATGTCTGAGATGTCCACATTTTATTTCAATATTTTGACACAACATTTAAGGAAACTATTTCTTTTCTTCTGCCTCCGTATTGAGGAGGAAGGGTTAATATAATATACTTTGTCCTTCAAAGAAAGCTGTCTAATGGTTTGATTCACAAGCTTCAGTATTTTGATTTATGAAAGAATGGCTCAAAATCAGGTGACTAGTAGTGTTTGCCTTTCTTTCTTAAGAAAAGAAGATTTGCTATGGTCCTCCAATCAGTGAAGTAATTAAAGCTAATTTCTCCATGGACCTTGGAAAAAGTGGCCACAAATAATGGATTTGTCTGTCAAAAAATGTTTAAAGCAAACATCAGTCACTGATCAGCTACAAATCCATTTAAGGTAGAACCAGACCAGCCATGGGCAATTTTTCTCATTAAAGTAGTGTTTAAACTGTTGTTTACAGCTGACATAAGAGACACATCAAACAAACAACACCTGCAAGAAGAATTGTTGAAGTATTGATTTTTCACCATTCAGAAAGTTTACTATGCAGATGAAAAATAACTTGCCGTCACAGTGACATTTTCCTAAAGTCTTGCTGGTAGTCAAAGGCATTGTTTTTCCTTAAACACTCAAACTTTAATTACTGGAAAAGGTTAGCATCTAAACCAAATCTAAAGTTGGCAAATTAGAGGTCACATCAGAAAAGTAAATTGAGTTAGATTTGAATGAATTTTTCATCTTGTCTCCACCTCCCTCCTTAACCTTCTCTCCCTTCCCAACATGATCATTCTTTCCTGTGTTCATGTTAATTCTATTAACAACTATGAGTGGATATTTTGACACAACAAAATTTTGATCTCAGTAAATTTTACAATTCTATTGCTAAGTCAGACTGTTCAGTTGAAAATTAGGCAATATTTTATAACAAAGAAGGATGGCTGATGTCATGGGGACCTGGGTTCATTCTTTTTGATACTCACTGAGAGCTCCTCCAAAAACATCATTTAATCTCTCCAGGTGAGTTTCCATTTGATAAAGGTCAAGAGTTGTTGTAGTTGACGTCTAATGTGCGCCGCACTTTTAAAATCTCCTTGTTTGCCCATGGTCACTTTTAAAATTCTCACTGAATGAGTCTGAGTCATTGTTGCCTTTCTCACACTGAGAAAGAATCTTTGTTCAGCATTCACTGAGCATAAACTCTAAGCAGGGGCGTTCTTCCATTGTCTGAGACCAACAGCCATCTCATTGCAGCTAGTTCTCTTCTCTGGAATAAAGCAAAATAAACTCAGCCAGGGCTAGGCGCATAATTTTGTTCCAATCCATTGAATGTTCTGTAGTGGAGTTTTGAATATTAAGTGAGGTTGCAATTGCAGGAACACAGGGGCAGGTGCTGGGCATCCAGCATGACGGATAGGGTCAGTGAGGACCAGCTCTCTCCTGGGTATAACTTCCACTGGGCTTCTGGCTCCCCCATCCCAGAGCTCCCTCCAATCTTTTCTGAACCCAATCCTCTCATGTCCTGTGGATTTTGTGGACAACTTTTCATTCTGATTAACATAGTCCTCTGGTTAGGTACAATTCAGTTCAGTTCAGTTGCTCAGTTCTATCTGATTCTTTGTGACGCCATGGACCGCAGCATACCAGGCTTCCCTGTCCATCACTAACTACCAGAGTTTGCTCAAATTCATGTCCATCGAGTCAGTGATGCCATCCAATGATCTCATCCTCTATCGCCCCCTTCTCCTCCTGCCTTCAGTCTTTCCCAGCATCACAGTCTTAGTTCTTCACATCAGGTGGCCAAATTATTGAAGCTTCAGTTTCAGCAACAGTCCTTCCAATGAATATTCAGGACTGATTTCCTTTAAGATTAACTGATTTGATCTCCTTGCAGTCCAAAAGACTCTGAAGACTCTTCTTCAACACCACAGTTCAAAAGAATCAATACTTCGGCGCTCAGCTTTCTTTAGGGTCCAACTCTCACATCCATACACAACTACTGGAAAAACCATAGCTTTGACTAGATGAACCTTTGTCAGCAAAGTAATGTCTCTGCTTTTTAATATACTGTCTAGATTTGTCATAGCTTTTCTTCCCAGGAACAAGAGTCTTTTAATTTCATGGCTGCAGTCACCATTTGCAGTGATTTTGGAGCCCCCCAAAATAAAGTCTGTCATGGTTTCCATTGTTTCCCATCTATTTGCCATGAAGTGATAGGACCAGATGCCATGATCTTCATTTTCTGAATGTTGAGCTGTAAGCCAACTTTTTCACTCTCCTCTTTCACTTTCATCAAGAGGCTCTTTAGTTCCTCTTCACTTTCTGCCATAAGGGTGGTGTCATCTGCATATCTGAAGTTTTTGATATTTCTCCTGGCAGTCTTGTTTCCAGCTTGTGCTTCATCCAGCCTAGCATTTCCCATGATGTACTCTGCATGTAAGTTAAATAAGCAAGGTGGAAATATATAGCCTTGACATACTCTTTTCCCAATTTTGAACCAGTTCATTGCCCTATGTCCTGTTCTAACTGTTGCTTCCTGACCTGCATAGAGATTTCTCAGGAGGCAGGTAAGGTGGCCTGGTATTCCCATCTCTTTAAGAATTTTTTTCCAGCTTGTGCTTCATCCAGCCTAGCATTTCCCATGATGTACTCTGCATGTAAGTTAAATAAGCAAGGTGGAAATATATAGCCTTGACATACTCTTTTCCCAATTTTGAACCAGTTCATTGCCCTATGTCCTGTTCTAACTGTTGCTTCCTGACCTGCATAGAGATTTCTCAGGAGGCAGGTAAGGTGGCCTGGTATTCCCATCTCTTTAAGAATTTTCCACAGTTTGTTGTGATCCAAATCAGAGCTTTTAAAAATAGGTCTAGAAGCTGGCAATCAAGATACTTGAATGACTTTCCATGAAGTTTCTCCTCATATTTGTAGGCAAATATTATTTTACATATACATTCTCTGCCTCCCCCACCAAATCTGAACACTCTTCCTTTGACATTTCTGCTCCTTTGACCATCTTGTAACTCTATAGTTGTACTCACATACAATCATTCTCTTATTATTGTTGACACCATTCTCTTGTGTAGACTAAGGTTGGATTTGTTTTTGATACAACACTGTACTTTTGGTTGAGTTTATTGTCAACTAAAACTCCAAATCCTGCTTCCATCTGTCCCCGTAAACATATATACACTTAACTGAATTTTCAAACTCAGCAGTTTTAAATTTCATCAATCTTGCCTATCCAGATCTTAGTGAATTCAAATTTTATAGTATTGCTTATCCCCTTAAGAAACTCATTTGTGTCACCTGAAAATTTGACAGTCCTGTATTTGCCATTCAACTAAGTTGTTTGTGGAGTTCCCTGGCGGCTCAGATGGTAAAGAATCAGCTTTCAATGCAGGAGACCTGGGTTCATCCGATCCCTGGGTTGGGAAGATCCCATGGAAAAGAGAATGTGCTACCCACTCCAGTATTCTTGCCTGGAGATATCCATGGACAAAGAGCCTGCTGGGCTGCACTCCACAGGGTAATAAGTGTTAGACACGACTGAGGGGCTGATACTACAGCTACTAGGTTGCTTGTAAGGAGGACAGAGGCGAGGACCAAGCTCTTTGGAGGAAGCCTAGAAAGCTGTTTTTGGAAGAAAATAGAATACCAATTTTTGCAAGATGCAGTTGAAAATAGAACACTATGCTCAAATGCATGTGGAAAATGCTGCATACTAAAACACTCTTTGAGATTTAAAATACATATTGATGATTAAAAACTTTTAAGAAACTTTCTTCTAGATTGACATTGGTCGAGTAACTTAACATTTCCAAATCCATGTCCCACTAGATATTTCTTGATAAAATATGTTTAAGAAGGCTGGTATAATAAATATTTATTCACTTTGGGACTTTCCTAATCATATTTATGGTCATATTATAATGTGAATCTGTAGAATATTCAGTTTTTCTACAGTTTACCAGACCAGAGACTTTTCTTTATGGAGCATCTTTCACAACTGGTACAGTAAATTTGATAAAACCATATCAGAGAATATTTGGGGGCTATGGTTGTTATATTGGCTCCATGTTTGCCTAACTTTCTAGCCTCCAATTTGTGAATTGACATGCCTCCACCCATGCTATAAGGAAACATTAAAATCACTTTTTGAAAGAACCCATTTTAAAAATCAACTTGAGTCAAAAGCAACTATATTATTATTCATATACAATAAAATGTGATCCTTTTAAGGGCACATTCTTAGAGTTTTGACAGAGGTACACACCTGTGTGACCACAGCCGCAGTTAAGATGTAGAACATTTCCATCACCGCAAAACTGTCCTCGTGCCTTTTGCTGGTCAGTCTGCTATGACCCGCAGCCCAGGCACCCACTAATCTGCTCTTTACGGCTGCAGATTAGATTTTCTTTTTTCTAGAATTTCATGCAACTGGCATCATACTGGATGTGTTTTTGTGCCTGGCTTATTTTACTCAGCATGTTTTTCAGAGTCATCCATGTTATTGGATGTAGTTCATTTTATTGCCGGGTAGTATTCCACTCTGTACGTACAAGACAACTTGTTTATCCACCCGTTTGTGATGGGTAGTGAGCCTGTTCCTTGTGCGTGCGTGTTCAGTCGTGTTTGACTCTTTCTGACTCCATGGAGTGTAGACCACCAAGCTCCTCTGTCCGTGGAATTTTTCAGGCAGAAGTACTGGAGTGGGTTGCCATTTCCTTCTCCAAAGACTGTTCCTAGTTATTCACTATTTGAAATAAAACTCTTGTGAACATTTTATGCAAGTTTGTGTGTACCCCAGCAGTGTGTGAGTTCACTTTTCCACATTCTTACCGACACAGTATGGTTACTCTTTTTCATCTTAGCCATTACAATGGGTGCAAAGGGGTATCTCACTGTGGTTTTAATTTGTAATTCTCTGATGACTAATGGTGCTGAACATCTTTTTGAGTGCTAAGGTCAGTTTCTATCATTTTTTGTGAAGTATCTGTTTCAATCTTTTCTCCAATTAAAATTTGAGTTATGTTCTAATTATTGACATTTAAGAGTTCGTTATATGTTCTTTATGTGTCCTTTACCAGATATATATGACATATGAAACATATACGTCCTATATGTTATATATGCATGCACATATATGTATTTATAGGAGCTTCAGTACTAAAGTATCCACCTGCCAGTGCAAGAGGTGTGGATTTGATCTCTGGGTCCAGAAGATCCCCTGAAAAAGAGAATGGCAACCACTCCAGTATTCTTACCTGAAGAATCCCATGGGCAGAGGAGCCTGGCAGGGCTATAGTCTGTGGAGTTGCAAAGAGTTGGACATGACCAAGAGACTAAGGACCAACATGTATTTATACATATATATATTGAGCATGCACACACATAATATTTTTGGTACATATTAGATATTTTCTCCCAGTCTGTGGTCTGCTTTTTAATTTCCTAAAAGGTGTCTTTCTAAAAACAAAAGCTTTAAATTTTTTTTTAATCCAACTTAAAAAATTTTTTTTCTTTAATATTCTTGGTTTTTTAGTAATTCTGAGGACTTATTTTACCTAGCCATGGTCATAAAGGAGGAAGCAACTTTTCCCCCTGTATCTTGTATTGGCTAATTCCAGTCATTGTGTTAAGACCTACCCCCATTCCTTTCCTTTCCATAGACTCATAATGAGTTGGCTGGAAAAGAACCACTTGTTGAGTGTCTACGCTAGCCAATTTGACAGCATCATGGTTATGCCCTATTTAAAAAGAGCGCAGAGGACATATGTAATACATAAAACTCTTAGAAAAATAGCCTGAAGGCCTTTCTTAACCACTTTTTTAAACAAGCCTTCTAAAGTTACTCTCTGTCACATTACCTTGGAAATTTTCTATTTGACCATCTTGTTTATTTGTGTACCAATTTCTCACATGACTACCTCATTCGACTGTAAGCTGTTCTGTCTTGTTCATAGGTAATGACCAAACAGATGAACCGGTAGAGACCAGATTGCATTGTGACTGACATCAACTTGAGCTCTGTGGCTCCCACCACTTCAGCCTCCAGAAGCCTTCCCTCTCTGTCACTCTCCCCCACAGCATTTGTAAATACTGCATGGAGGTATGGCTTCCCTGGTGGCGCAGATAGTAAAGAGTCTGCCTGCAATGTAGGAGACCCAGGTTCAATCCCTGGGTCAGGAAGATTCCCCTGGAAGAGGGAATGGCTACCCATTCCAGTATTCTTGCTTGGAGGAGCCTGGCAGACTACAGTGTACCATGCATGGGTTACAAAGAGCCGAACATGACTGAGTGACTAACACTTTACCTTTCATACAGAGGATAAGGCGTTTGCATAGAACTGTTAAGCCCATTTCTTTCAGGGAGGCAATCTCTCTAATTCTCACTTTAATGAGAGCTGAGATTCTCTGAAACTACCATATTCACCCTTTCGTGAGTAAGAGATGATTCAGAGTGGAGTAATTGGGGAATTATTAAGAAGATTGCTTCTTTGTATAATTTCCTCTCTAGCCTTTTAGATGGGTAATTAGCAACAGAATATTGGTTTTCTTAGATTGTTGCCTAGTAGGCTAACCTCAGTTAAAGCAGTCCTGCTGGCATTCTGGGAAAAGGTTTCATTTACTGGTGTTTATCATTCAGTTCCTGAAATTCACACTGGGTGAAACCTGGCACGGCAGCTCTCAGCTCAGTTGCAACTTAAAGGAAAACAGATTCTGCTTTGCTTAAATTGTTTTCGACTGACTGCGTAAGAATAAATTAAAGGTTCTTGTAGGTAATAGCTTCTGAATTCAATTAAAAATATCATCAGGCAGCTGCTTTCTTTTTTTCTGAAAGTACAGAAATGATTTTGAGCTAGTTAATTGATTTTCTTATGAATTTTTTTTGATTGACAGATTTAGTTGAATTCTTACTCAACATTTTTCACTTGTAGCAATATAGAAATAGAAAATGAGAATCAGACAAAAAATTCTAATTATCCTGCTATGGTAAAAATCTCAGAGTAATAACATCTTAAAGCTCAGTCAATTCATCTCTTTATTTGTTCATTCATTTGAACATTGATTCATTGGTCAAATATTTATCTCTTAATTTGGGCCAGGTTCACTGAACAAGTGTTTAATACTTACCACACTTGGGATTTTTGATTTGTTTGTTAGTTTGTTTACAAATGAGCCTAGTTTGCTAGTCTGTAAATTTTAAGCAAGTTGGGGCCACGTCTGTTTCATTTACTGCTGGATCCTAGGTACTAAGAATAATGGATGGTATACAGTAGACTTTCAGTAAACTTTGGTGGAAGAAAGAAGAAAAGACAGAGGGAGGGAAGGAAGGAAGGGAGAAAGCAAGGAAGGAAGAGCAGGAGGTTGGCAGGGATAGGACGCTGTGAGGTGTCCTGTGCACTGCACTCCCCTAGGAGGGAGGAGGCTAGGAACTCACCTGCCCAGAGGCAAAGGCTAGATGATGTACACGCCTCTGCACCTTCGGGAACCCTCTGCTTGAGGCTGGGTGCTCACTTATGTCTGACTTTTTGTGACCCCTTGAGCTGTAGCCCACCAGACTCCTCTGTCCATTGGATTCTCCAAGCAAGAGCACTAGAGTGGGTTACTGTTTCCTCCCTTCCAGGGGATCTTCCCAACTCAGGGGTCAAACCAGCATCTCTTGCATTTTCTGCACTGGCCGGTGAATTCTTTACCACTGAGCCACTTAGGAAGCCCTGGAACCCTCTCCAGTTATCTGCATTGCTCTCTGTCTCTTCATTCACATATTTACTTAAGTGTCCCATATCTGACCCCTTTCCTGACCATCTTTTTTAAAGCACATACCTCACTCTTATTACATTAAGTGTTTAGATTTTAGAATATTAGTCAGGGCTTCTTTGTTTTGTTCACCATGTCTGGCACACAGTATATGCTAAATCAGCTTTTGTGTAATAGATGAAGTGTTCCCCAGATACAACACAATAAGTTAATTGTCTCTTTTGCTCCTTCTCTACCTCTAGAAAAATATCTTTGGGAAATGTGAGCAAGAGCAGGAGGTATTATATCACCATAATGATATCGCCATGGAACATGTACTTACAAATAATCCACAGTTTTGTCCTAATCATGTGATTTTAGAGACACCTTCATCTATCAGTTACCAACTTGTGGCTCATGAGGTTAGAAAGGTTCTTGGAACTCTTTTTAATATTTCAGAAAGTTTAATAAAACCCATGCAGTTATCCTTAATAAGGCTGTGGGGAAAAACAAAAATAAATAATCCAGAGGTTGCAAAATTTTCTCAAGTCACAGTGATTTGATTATTTTTTCATGTATTTATAAGCCAAAAAATGTCTTAACCATCTTATTTATTAAATATTTATATCCACACAACTTTTTAGTAATAGTTTGTGAAAGAAATACTGCTATATTTCCCTAGAAATTTTAAAATATCTTGCAGGGCTCTTGTGAATTTTTTGTGGTACTCTGAAGTGATTTGGGACAGAGTTTAGGAACCATGGAGTTCACCAAAGCTTCTGAGCAATGTAAGTTCCCCATGTTAATAAGACCAAATTACTGTAATTCCAGTTTAATTTGGTCATTGACAGTATCATCAGAATTCCTGGGACAAGATTGTCAAGCCAAATGCAACTATCGAGCACAAGTTGAGTGATTGTAATGTTTCAATTGAATGGGTTAAATTTTGCCACTATGACAGCCAGTGTTAAGCAACCAAGGGTTCTACGTTACCTAGACTGAACAAGGCAAAAAAGAGAGGACTCAACCTATTAAAATTAGAAATGAAAGTGAACATCACTACCAACTTTACAGAAATAAAAAAGGATTAAACAGAAGTAATATGGACAATTGTATGCCAATAAATTGGATTAATTAAATTAAATAGACCAATTGCTACAAAGATACAAACCACCAAAACTGACTCAATAAAAAATACAAAATCTGAATAGACCTGTAAATTTAGCCCAAAAAACTAGGCACAAAGAAAAGTCTAGGCCTGGACAGTTTTACTGGTTAAAGAATTAATACCACTTCTCCATGAATTCTTCCAAAAAACAGAAGAGGAGGGAACAATTTCCATTCATTTTAGGGGATCACTTTTATGCTGATGCAAAATCCAGACAAGGACATGACAAGAAAAGAAAACTATGGACCAATATTTTTATGAATATAGATACAATCCTCAACAAAATATAGCCAGCCAAATATGGGAACATGCTAAAAGAATTATATATATACCATGACCAAGTGGAATTAATACAAAGTTGGTTTTTACCAACTAAAATCTATGTAATGTGTGTGTGTGTGTGTGTGTGTGTGTGTGTGTGTGTGTGTGTGCATGCTGTATGCTCAGTTGTATCTGACTCTTTGTGATCTCATGGGAGTCTGCCAGGCTCCTCTGTCCATGGGATTTTTCTAGGCAAGACTACTGGGGTGAGTAACCATTTCCTCCTCCAGGGGATCTTTTTGGCCCAGGGATTGAACCCACATCTCCTGCTTTGGCAGGTGAATTCTTTACCACTGAGACACCTGGGGAGCCCAATATGTAATAATAAAGGACAAAATTTCACATTATCATCTTTATCATCGGAATAGTGAAAAGTGAAAGTGTTAAGTCATTCAGTCATTTCTGACTCTTTGTGACCCTATGGACTGTAGCCCACCAGGATACTCTGTCCATGGAATTTTCCAGGCAAGAATACTGGAGTAGATTGCCATTCCCTTCTCCAGGAGATCTTCCTGACCCAGGGATACCTGAATAGATGCAGCAAACCTATTTGAAATAATCTAGTACCCATTCATCATAAAGTCATTTTAAAAATTAGAGGGAAACTTTCTCAATCCAATAAAGGGTATCCAAAAAAGTCCACAGCTAATATCACACTTACTGAGAAAGACTGAAAAACTTTCCCCCTAAAATCAGGAACAAGACAAAGATGTTTGTTCTCATCACTTCCAGTCTACACTGTGCTAGAGATTCTGCTGCTGCTGCTGCTGCTGCTAAGTCACTTCAGTCATGTCCAACCCTGCAAGACCCCATTTCTCCAGGTAAGAACACTGGAGTGGGTTACCATTTCCTTCTCCAGTGCATACAAGTGAACAGTGAAAGTGAAGTCGCTCAGTCATGTCCAGACTGTTAGCGACCCTATGGACTGCAGCCTACCAGGCTCCTCTGCCCATGGGATTTTCCAGGTAAGAGTACTGGAGTGTGGTGCCATTGCCTTCTCTAGCTAGAGATTCTAGTCAGTGCATTTAACCAAGAAAGTAAAATAAAAGTCTTCCAGATTGGAAAACAACAAGTAAAACTATTTCAAGATTGGAAAACAACAAGTAAAACTGTTTCTATTCACAGATGTCATGATTTTGTATTGATAAAATCCTAAGCAATCCACTAAAAACTGGTAGAAGTTGTGAGTTCAGAAAGATTATAGGTTATAATATTAATATAAAAAGTCAATTGTAGATAAGCGCAGGGCACTAATAAGTACAAACTACTAGTATGAAATGAACTGTAAGGATATATTGTACATCACAGGGAGTATAGCCAATATTTTTATAATAAAATTGAGTGGAGTATAATCTATTAAAATTTTGAGTCACCATGTTGTACACATGAAACTAATATAAAACATTATAAATCTATGTACCTCAATTTAAAATGACTGATTATAGTTCTGTACACTAGCAATGAGTAATCTTAAAATGAAATTCAGACTTTTTTTTTTACAATAGCTTAAAAAGAATAAAATACTTAGGATATGTTTTACAAAAGTGTGAAACTTATACTCAATAATCTTTAAAACATTGTTCAAAATGACTGAGGACTAAAATAAATAGAAGGACACTTTATGTGCATGTGTCGTCTTCTAACAGTTGATCTACAGATTGAATTGAATTCTTCTCCCTCAATTGATCTAATTCAATGTAATTGTTGTCAATCTCAAACTTGATTTCTTTGAACTATAATCAGTAATCTTAAAATGAAATTCAGACTTTTTTTTTTACAATAGCTTAAAAAGAATAAAATACTTAGGATATGTTTTACAAAAGTGTGAAACTTATACTCAATAATCTTTAAAACATTGTTCAAAATGACTGAGGACTAAAATAAATAGAAGGACACTTTATGTGCATGTGTCGTCTTCTAACAGTTGATCTACAGATTGAATTGAACTCTTCTCCCTCAATTGATCTAATTCAATGTAATTGTTGTCAATCTCAAACTTGATTTCTTTGCAAAAATTGACAAGCTATTCTAAAATTCATATGGGGATTCAAGGAAACTGAAAGAGTCAAAATAACCTTGGAAAATAACAAAGTTGTGAGTTGGAGGACTTAAATTTCCCAACTTCAAAACTTGCTGTAAAGCTACAGTAATCAAGACGGTGTGGCACTGGCAGAAGGACACACATCTAGGTCAGTGAGGTTGAGCTAACAGTCCAGGATTTATAAATAAACCCTCCATTTATATGCAATTGAGTTTTGACAAATGTACCAAAAAAATTAAATGGAGGAAAGAATAATCATTTCAATAAATGATACTGGGCCAACTGAATATCTGCATGCAAAAAGAAAAATAAAGTTGGACCTACACCTCACATCATATACAAAATTAAGTAAAAGCACATCATAGACCTAAATGTAAGAGCTGACAATATGGCACTCTTAGAAGAAAACATGGGTGTAGATCTGTTACCTGGAATTTGGCAGTGGTTTTTTAAAATATAAAAACAAAAGTATAAGAAACAAAAAAAATTGACTAATTGGACTTTATCAAAACTAACACTTTTGTACTGCAAGGAACGTAATCAAGGAAGTGGAAAGACAGCCCACTGAATGGGAGAAAATATTTTGCAATATCATGTATCTAATAAGGCCTCCCTGGTGGCTCAGACGGTAAAGCGTCTGCCTGCAATGCAGGAGACCCGAGTTTGATTCCTGGGTTGGGAAGATCCCCTGGAGAAGGAAATGGCAATCCACTCCAGCACTCTTGCCTGGAAAATCTCATGGACGGAGGAGCCTGATAGGCTACAGTCCATGGGGTCACAAAGAGTCGGACACGACTGAGCGACTTCACTTTCACTTTATCTAATAAGGGACTTGCATCTAGAGTATATAAAGAACTCTCAGAACTCAAAAATAAAAAGACAAACAAATTAAAAAATCAGAAAGGATCTAAACAGACATGTCTCCAAAAAAGCTATACAAATGGTAAATCAAAACCATAATGGGATATCCCTTCATATATGTATAATAAAAAGATGTCCAAGTTCTTGCTTGAGTAGCATGTATACTAAAATTGGAATGTTACAGAGAATATTAGCATTGCTCTTCATGCTAGATTAGCATTGAACTCGTGAAGAACAAGCCTGGAGAGGAAGTGGAGAAATTAGAACCTTCATACACTGCTATTCAGTTCAGTTCAGTTGCTCAGTTGTGTCCGACTCTTTGAGACCCCATGAATGAATCACAGCATGCCAGGCCTCCCTGTCCATCACCAACTCCCAGAGTTCACTCAAACTCATGTCTGTCGAGTCGGTGATGACATCCAGCCATCTCATCCTCTGTCGTCCTCTTCTCCTCCTGCCCCCAATCTCTCCCAGCATCAGGGTCTTTTCCAGTGAGTCAACTCTTTGCATCAGCTGGCCAAAGTATTGGAGTTTCAGCTTCAGCATCAATCCATCCAATGAACGCCCAGGACTGATCTCCTTTAGGATGGACTGGTTGGATCTCCTTGAAGTCCAAGGGACTCTCAAGAGTCTTCTCCAACACCACAGTTCAAAAACATCAATTCTTCAGCATTCAGCTTCCTTCACAGTCCAACTTCTCATGTCTGTCGAGTCGGTGATGACATCCAGCCATCTCATCCTCTGTCGTCCTCTTCTCCTCCTGCCCCCAATCTCTCCCAGCATCAGGGTCTTTTCCAGTGAGTCAACTCTTTGCATCAGCTGGCCAAAGTATTGGAGTTTCAGCTTCAGCATCAATCCATCCAATGAACGCCCAGGACTGATCTCCTTTAGGATGGACTGGTTGGATCTCCTTGAAGTCCAAGGGACTCTCAAGAGTCTTCTCCAACACCACAGTTCAAAAACATCAATTCTTCAGCATTCAGCTTCCTTCACAGTCCAACTATCACATCCATACATGGCCACTGGAAAAAACATAGCCTTGACTAGATGGACCTTTGTTGGCAAAGTAATGTCTGCTTTTCAGTATGCTATCTAGGTTGGTCATGACTTTCCTTCCAAGGAGTAAGTGTCTTTTAATTTTATGGCTGCAATCACCATCTGCAGTGATTTTGGAGCCCAGAAAAATAAAGTCTGACACTGTTTCTACTGTTTCTCCATCTATTTACCATGAAGTGATGGGACCAGATGCCATGATCTTCGTTTTCTGAATGTTGAGCTTTAAGCCACCTTTTTCACTCTCTTTCACTTTCATCAAGAGGCTTTTTAGTTCCTCTTCACTTTCTGCCATAAGGGTGGTGTCATCTGCATATGTAAGATTATTGATATTTCTGCCAGTAATCTTGATTCCAGCTTGTGTTTCTTCCAGTCCGGCATTTCTCATGCTGTACTCTGCATAGAAATTAAATAAGCAGGGTGACAATTTTCAGCCTTGATGTACTCTTTTTCCTACTTGAAACCAGTCTGTTGTTCCATGTCCAGTTCTATGCTTCCTGACCTGCATATAGGTTTCTCAAGAGACAGATCAAGTGGTCTGGTATTCCCATCTCTTTCAGAATTTTCCACAGTTTATTGTGATCCACATAGTCAAAGGCTTTGTCAGTAAAGCAGAAATAGATGTTTTTGTGGAACTCTCTTGCTTTTTCCATTATCCAGCAGATGTTGGCAATTTGATCTCTGGTTCCTCTGTCTTTTATCACTGCTCTTAGGAATGTAAAATAGGACAGGACACTTTGGAAAACAACCTGGAAAATCCTCAAAAGGTAAACATACTGTCACCCTGCCTGTGGGCATGCTCAATCATGTCTGACTCTGTGACTCTATGGACTGTAGCCCATCAAGCTCCTCTCTCCTTGAAATTTCCCAGGCAAGGATACTAGAGTAGGTTACCATTTCCTACTCCAGGGGATCTTCCCAACCCAGGGATCGAACTTGCATCTCTGACATTAGCAGATGGGTTCTGTACCACTGTGTCACCTGGGAAACCCTCAAGTCATTCTATGACCCAACAATTCCATTCCTACACCCAAGAAAACACATGTCCACCAAAATATGTTGTATGTGAAAGATTACAGCGGCATTCTTCATAATAGTCAAAGAGTAGAAATAATCCAAATACCCATGAACTGATGGATGGATAATAATAAGTGGTAGAGTCACACAAGGAAATATTATTTGGCAATAAAAAGGAATGAAGTATTGGCACATGCTACAACATAGATAAAGCTTGAAAACATTAAATGAAAGAAGCCATTTACAAGAGGCCACATATTGTTTGAGGGATATGAAATGTCCAGAACAGGTAAATCCATAGGGACAGAAGAGTATCAGTTGTTATATAGGGCTGGGAAAGTTGGGGAAGTGACACCTAAAGAGAACAGTTTCTTTTGGAGTGATGAAAATGTTCTAAAATTTATTGTGATAATATTCTCACATGCCCATCTTTGCATGAAATGTTCCCTTGGTATCTCTAATTTTCTTGAAGAGATCTCTAGTCTTTCCCATTCTGTTCTTTTCCTCTATTTCTTTGCATTGATCGCTGAAGAAAGCTTTCTTATCTCTTCTTGCTATTCTTTGGAACTCTGCATTCAGATGCTTATATGTTTCCTTTCTTCTTTGCTTTTCACCTCTCTTCTTTTTACAGCTTTGTAAGGAGCTTTGTAAGGCCTCCCCAGACAGCCATTTTGCTTTTTTGCATTTCTTTTCCGCGGGGATGATCTTGATCCCTGTCTCCTGTACAATGTCACAAACCTCCGTCCATAGTTCATCAGGCACTCTATCTATCAGATCTAGTCCCTTAAATCTATTTCTCACTTCCACTGTATAATCATAAGGGATTTGATTTAGGTCATACCTGAATGGTCTAGCGGTTTTCCCTACTTTCTTCCATTTAAGTCTGAATTTGGTAATAAGGAGTTCATGATCTGAGCCACAGTCAGCTCCTGGTCTTGTTTTTGCTGACTGTATAGAGCTTCTCCATCTTTGGCTGCAAAGAATATAATCAATCTGATTTTGGTGTTGACCATCTGGTGATGTCCATGTGTAGAGTCTTCTCTTCTGTTGTTAGAAGAGGGTGTTTGCTATGACCAGTGCATTTTCTTGGCAAAACTCTATTAGTCTTTGTCCTGCTTCATTCCGCATTCCAAGGCCAAATTTGCCTGTTACTCCAGGTGTTTCTTGACTTCCTACTTTAGCATTCCAGTCCCCTATACTGAAAAGGACATCTTTTTTGGGTGTTAGTTCTAAAAGGTCTTGTAGGTCTTCATAAAACCGTTCAACTTCAGCTTCTTCAGCATTACTGGTTGGGGCATAGACTTGGATAACTGTGATACTGAATGGTTTGCTTTGGAAAAGAACAGAGACCATTCTGTCATTTTTGAAGTTGCATCCAAGTACTGCACTTCAGACTCTTTTGTTGACCATGATGGCTACTCCATTTTTTCTGAGTGATTCCTTCCCTCAGTAGTAGATATAATGGTCATCTGAGTTGAATTCACCCATTCCAGTCCATTTTAGTCCGCTGATTCCTAGAATGTCAATGTTCACCCTTGCCATCTCTTGTTTGACCACTTCCAATTTGCATGACTCATGGACCTGACATTTCAGGTTACTATGCAATATTGCTCTTTACAGCATCAGACCTTGCTTCTATCACCAGTCACAGCCACAGCTGGGTATTGTTTTTGCTTTGGCTCCATCCCTTCATTCTTTCTGGAGTTATTTCTCCACTGATCTCCAGTAGCATATTGGGCACCTACTGACCTGGGGAGTTCCTCTTTTGGTATCCTATCATTTTGCCTGTTCATAGGTTCTCAAGGCAAGAATAATGAAGTGGCTTGCCATTCCCTTCTCCAGTGAACCACATTTTGTCAGACCTCTCCACTATGACCGCCTGTCTTGGGTTGCCCCACAGGTATGGCTTGGTTTCACTGAGTTAGACAAGGCTGTGGTCTAGTGTGATTAGATTGACTGTTTTTCTGTGAGTATGGTTTCAGTGTGTCTGGCCTCTGTGCCCTCTTGCAACACCTACCATCTTACTTGTGTTTCTCTTACCTTGGGCATGGTGTATCTCTTCACGGCTGCTCCAGCAAAGCACAGCCGCTGCTCCTTACATTAGACGAGGGGTATCTCCTTACCACCGCCATTCCTGACCTTCAATGTTGGATAGCTCCTCTAGGCCCTCTTGTGCCTGCACACCCTCTGTGCCTCGGGTTGCTCCTCCTGGCAGCAAGGCTAGCCCTCGGCCGTGAGTGGTTCCTTCCAGCCGCCTCCCCTGACCTCGGACGCGGGGTAGCTCCTCCTGGCGGATGCAGGGTAGCTCCTCTCGGCCATTCCTGTGCTGTCGCAGCCTGGCACTCTAGGCTGCTGTCCCTGACCTCGGATGTGGAGTAGTTCCTCTTGCTGCCGCCGCCTGCTTTTACTCTGTAAACATCAAAAACCTGAGTGTCCCAACCAATAGGGACAACCATTACTAAGCGGCAGTTGCTGAGGATTTGTCAAAGAGGGTATGGTTCCCTTTCACGTGGTCCACAATATAGGGCAGTTGTTCCTTTTTTGAAGGGGTGGTACTTTTCTTTCCCTGGTGAGGTGATTCTTCAGAGATAACTGGGGGAGGCACTGGAATGAAGTGTTGATGGTGGGTGCTGGGGAGTGAGATGGGATTGGCATGGTTCAGAGGCTGACAGGCCAGACCAAAGGGGCTGGCAAAGAGAGGTAGGAGAGGCACTGAGAGATGAAGTACTTGCTGTGCTCAGGTGGTCCAGGAGTTTTCCTTTTCAGTTGTTAGACTTCAAGTGGAGCAAGGAGATTGGTGTTCAAAGCAGTGACTGCAGGTTCTCTGAAGTACCTTGACCTTGGCTGGGATTTGCAGGCAGGCCACTTCAGGTTGCAAGTGACAAAAACTCAGCTCAAACTAGTCATGATAAAGGGCAGTTATTGGCTCATGTACCTGGAACTGCAGAGGAACATGGGATGCAGGTATCACTGGATCTGGGTGTTTTACAAAGTTATCGGGATTCTGTCTCACTCTCCATCTCTCAGACATTTCCCTGAAGAGGGCAGCCCCAAACTCACAAACTATCAGCTGAGATGGAAAGATACAGTCTTTCTATATAATGCCAGTAGAATCTATGGGGGTCAGGCTGACTGGGCCTAGGTCACTGGCCCTCCCTGTTAGGAGAGGAGATACTTACTCCACAGTACAGGGAAGCACTGCCCTTTTCATATGATATCCTTTGCATTATAGAGGACTAGAATGCAAAAGTAGGAAGTCAAGAAATACTTGGAGTAACAGGCAAATTTGGCTTTGAATAACAGAATAGAGTAGGGCAAAGGCTAATAGAGTTTTGCCAAAAGAACGCACTGGTCATAGCAAACACCCTCTTCCAACAACACAAGAGAAGACTCTATACATTGACATCATGGGATGGTCAATACCAAAATCAGATTGATTATATTCTTTGCAGCCAAAGATGGAGAAACTCTATACAGTCAGCAACAAAAAAGACCAGGAGCTGACTGTGGCTCAGGTCATGAACTCCTTATTGCCAAATTCAGACTCAAATGGAAGAAGTAGGGAAAACCACTAGACCAGTTAGGTGTGACCTAAATCAAATCCCCTGTGATTTGGGCAAATAGATTCAAGGGATTAGATCTGATAGACAGAGTGCCTGAAGAACTATGGATGGAGGTTCATGACATCACACAGGAGGCAGTGGTCAAGACCATCCTCAAGAAAAAGAAATGCAGAAAGGCAAAATGGTTGTCTGAGGAGGCCTTACAAATAGCTATGAAAAAAAAGAGAAGAAAAAAGCAAAGGAGAAAAGGAAAGATCTATCCATTGGAATACGAGTTCCAAAGAAAAGCAAGGAGAGATAAGAAAGCCTTCCTCAGTGATCAGTGCAAAGAATAGAGGAAAACAATAGAATGGGAAAAACTAGAGATCTCTTCAAGAAAATTA
>SJYC01093226.1:0-13515 GCA_006408675.1 Madoqua kirkii | reverse complement strand
GTTGTACGCCATCCTGAGCAGGCCACTTTGCTGGGCACAGTGATAATGAGTATAGAAATTCAGATCTGAAATATATTGCCTTCAAGTCTGAAAGACTGTAAATTAATTAGACCACTTCCTGACTTTTCTTTGTCTCACTTCTGCCCTCAGGTAGATTACTGTCAAGAGTAGTTTGAGTAAACTCTTTGTTTAGTTGGTGGCAAATAAAATGACAGAGGAAAGAAAGTGATAGTTTCACCATAATGTTACCAAGAGGCAAAGTTCTTAGAGGACCAGTTCTAGCTGAAGGTGAAGTAAAGACAGGGAAAAGAGTGAAAATACGACAGAAAGGAATATGGGTCACCTGCTGAGAATATACTTCACTGAATTTTGAATTTCTCCAGATCAGATGTTGAAAGATTGCTAAGCCATGTTAAAATGAAAGATGCTGATTTTAAGCATATAAACATTTCCACCAAACGAGTTATTGCAACAACAACACCCAAGATTGTATAAGACAGTGAGGGAAAGGGAGGGAGAGAGAGACAGTGAAAGACTGAGATAGAAGGAGAGAGACGGACAGAGGAAATAGAGACTCCAGAAAAGGAATTATAGACGTTGTCATTTTAGGAAGTTGTGCTTTGAAGTGGTGCTCATAACATATAACTTCAATCATAATTTTACTGATTTTAAAAATGTTTAATTGCAATATCCAGCATGAAAAACAGACACTTCGCAGAATTTTAACTCATGACTTCAGGACCCAGTCTAACTTCCAGGTGTCTGTTTGCGAATCTGGATTTGAAGCGACACCATTCAGTTGAATAACACATGTAAGCCAGGCGTTTAAATGCATCCTTGTTCCTCCTATCACACTGTAACTATTGTAGTATTTTGAGCACTTTTATGTGTGGAACAGTGTTCTAAGCACTTCCATTGATTAAACCATTTCAGCATCGCAATAGCCCTGTTACACGGTACTTCGGTGCTTCGTAGAGCAGAGTTCCCTGCTCTGGATCTTCCTTCCCAGCTCTCCCTTTGAGAGAGAATGGGCTGTGAGGAGCCGTAGTTATCATTATCAAAGAGTCTCCAGCTGCCTGTATTTGGGAGTCTGTCCCAGCTTTCACCCCACGACTACTCTGTTTCTGATCTGCCCCCAGCCAATGACCAAGCACAGTACGGGTACTAACCCCAAGACACCTGTGTTCAATACGGTAGTCTTTTAATGGAAGACGTTTACTTGGGGCTCCCTATCAGCCCAACCACGACTTTCTCAGAGCTGCTCTGCAGTGTGAGACTCTTCCTGCAGGAGCCTTTCTCCCGCTCTCCTTTCATGGATATTATTCCTGCCCTATGGTAGGGAGGTTCTGCATGACTGTTCTTGTTCTCTCTCCCCTTTCTGCTTTATAGATGCTTCTCTCTAGTTCTTGCACATCTAAATCTGTCTTGCATCTGCTTCTCAGAGTTCTGAAACTGACAAATTTTGGTTAACCATACTCAACGGGGAACTTCATTAAAAACATCCAAGATCACGTGATCGGGAAGTAATGAGACCTTTCAATCCAGGCAGAGTGATTTCAGAGTGTCTCTCTTATTGACTATCTCATTCTCACTTTCCAAACTGAGAACTCCTTGGGAGGAAGCGGACTGAGATGTGGACTGCATTTCGTCTCTAATGAAATGGAACTGTGATGGATTTGAGGGGTGCAGTAACAAAAAGATCATGGCATCACTGGCAGGATATTCATCTCAGCTGCTGGGAGCGTAAGGCAGCGCTGTTCTCTCAGCTGAGCTGCGCTTAGCTTTCAGGCCTAGGGAGTCTGAAAGGAAAGATTTGTCATTGAGATTTAAGGTGCAGAAATAAATGTGCCCTGTCTCATGCACTGGAGAAAACTGTTACTTAACAATCACGCATTATTCAGTGTAATAAATGGCAGAACCAGAGGAATCTCTCTTGGTTCTTTCCTAAGTTCCTTGCAGGCCCTGGGGCATGTTATGGAGAACAATAATGTCAAGGACACCCAGACTCTGGTAGGAGGCGAACCTGAGTTCAAACATCTGCTCCTAATTATCAGGGTGACGCTACAATATTTAATCTGATGGCGCTTCAACTTTTTCATCTGAACTCTAGAAATATATTTCTAAATGTTAAGGCAGTGCATGTGATCATGTAAATTTTTGTGACGCATAGCAGTAAGCTCTCCAAATTTTTATTTTCCCTCAAACATCTTTTTAATTTATCTGTGTGGTTTAGTTTCCCCATGAACTGAAATGCCTTTCAAGTACTGGGAAGGCCGTAGCCAGCAAGGACGAGAGCTTGCTCCTAATTCTTACTATCCGAACCACAGTGGATTAGTCTATATTTGTTAGGTTTTCACATCAGCACTTCTGGCAGATGTAGTGACTCTGTGTTATTCAAGGAGTAAAATCAATTGCTTTTCACCCTGCCAATGAGCACACAGTCAAGCCCACATTTTCATATCTCCTGCTCCTTCTCTTTGGGGGGCTTGTCTATGACTGGTAGAGAGTCAAGATTTTTCCTTGCTTGCCTTCAAAAAGAAGCAAGCGGTCATTCCGACCACTCCACATGGTCCTCACAGTTTATGAAACACCTTGGGTACATCAGAGGGGATGAGCAGATGGTCCTGAGACCACCCTCTCATTTAAATTAGAGCTTCTCTCATTTTAAAGATTCTCTTCGAAGAAAAGATAAAATGATTTCTGTTTTATCATTGCACAGCAAATCATTCCACAATGTAGTGACTTGCGCAAACAGTAAGAATTTTATTTTCTTTCAGTTTCTCTTGGTCAGAAATTTGGAAAGGACTTGTTTGGCTTATTCTTCCTAGAAGAGGGACTCATGCAGGTGTGGTAAAATGGTAGCTGGAGCTGGAGCAGCTGGGGGCTGGCAAAGTTTCTCTCTTCATTTAGTCCCAGAGATTCTCCATGCAGTCTTTCCACACGCATGTATTTGAACTTTCACAGCGCAACAGCCTTGGGGAGGTTCCACTGCTTACCTGGAGATTTGTGCGTGAGCCCCGGGGTTCAGGCTCCAAGGCCAAAGCCATATCACTTTTTATTACCAAGCATCAGAATTCATAGTCACTCACCACATTCTGTTGATTATTAGCAAGTTACAATCCTACTCAGAATCAAGAGGGGAATTAGGCTCTATGATTTTCTAAGAAAATGGCAAGGTTCTAAAACAGTATGTGGCATTATTATGGCTTCTTGGGAAAATACAATCACAGGTAGGCAGAGATGAATATATAGCTAGAGATGCTTGAATGCACTGAATGCCAGTCTGTTGAATGTGTGTATATATATATATATATATATATATATATATATATGTCAACGTGTGCCTGTGTACTTAGTCACTTCAATTGCGTCTGATTCTTTGTGACTCTATGGACTGTAGCCCACCAGGCTCCTCCCTCCTCCAGGGGATCTTTTCCAGGGATCGAGCCCCAGTCTCATGTCTCCTGCATTGATAGGAGGGTTCTTTACCACTAGGGCTACCTGGAAAGTCCACACACATATGTCAGTATCTATATATGTTACACTCACACATATATACACACATACACTAAGGTTTCTCAAAGTATGGTCTGTGGACCCCTTCCAGTAGTTGAATCATCTGAGCACTGGCTGAAATTTCTTGACAGAAACACTATCCACTCTCAGTGATGGTTTGCATTTCATTTTCCTCAAGTTGTAATAGATTCTATTCCTACTGCAGCTGCAAAAATGTGTCTGAATGGGATGTGCTGAGAGCTGTTCCTAAGTGACCCTGGAATCTCTGACTGAGCTGCTTGACCACTAAAATCAAGCCCCCTCTTCCAAGGGCATCTAAATGAGATTGGTCCCCAACCTTGTTCACTCCAATGTAGAGGTAGCACCCAAATTCAGCTTTCTGCAGGTTCTGTGGGTTCTTTCTCCTTACACAAGGAGCTGTAATTTCTCAGAAACTTCAAATATCTGAAGTATTGGTCATTTTCTATTAGTAGTCAACTTCCATAAATAACCAGTAACAAGTAACTTTGACTTTCTGCCATTCACATACTTTGTACATCCCTGTCACACATCCTCTCTACCTTAGAGATCACGAGGGACCCGTTTGGGAACACAATTCACATTTCACATAGCCTCACACCTAGCAATCTTATCAAGCTGTCCTTTTTTCTTATTTTTGTGATGTTTCCTTTTGCAGAGCCCTTTAGAACGCTCATTTATTTTGGAAGTATAAAATTATACACATTGAGGTTTATAAATTTTGACCTTGATCTTATACAAACTAAAATGATACACTTGAAGATCCTGGGTATAAAACTGAAAAGTGCTGGCTTTCTTATTTGTCAGCTCATTTCCCTTGACCACTTGCAGTCACATGAACGAGATTTCCACATTTAATAAATGAATTGGTTACTCAGGGCAGAATTATTAGTCTTTATATTAAAATATTTTACTTGTAGGTACCTCGTATTTAGCATGTTGACATTTCTGAAATCACAGATAGACTGTTTATAGAACAAAAGCAACTTTCAGCCATGCTCCTGGAGCCTGTAAACTTTTAAAATGTTTGAATTAATAGCCAGGATAATATAAAATTAGAGAGATAGGTTTAAAAATTGGATATCTAGTTTTCCTTAAAAATCATCAGAGCTGGCACCACAAGGCACACATTGCTTTTTGCCAATAATCAGTGGATGGTAAGTACCTGTTCCCTTTGCACCTAGCTGTTGGTTAATCTGCTTTACTTATTTTGCATAACCTCCTTGGCCCCTAAGGATGTTAAATTTGAGACTCTTAATAAATTTCATATCTCAAATATTCAGCTTATAAAATGATGAATAGTAATGAAGCTCGTATTTTCACTGACATATCTGTTGAAATACAGAGGAGCAATGGAAAACATCAAAAGAGCTTCTCAGTGTACAATCACCCAAGAGTAATAGTAGAGCTATTCGGTAGTAATTTATCTGTCAACCTCAATACATACCTAAATATACGGCATAAAATTCATGCAATAGAGCTCATGCACTGTATTCTTAGGTGAGTACCCTAAACCCTCACTCAACACCCATTTGCTCATATTTTAAGTCATGCAAGTAGAAAGCTTAGGGCAACAAAGACTTTATAAATAACCATAATCCCATCATACAGAATACTGTTTATAGTATACTATAAAGTCTCTTGCTCTTTTTAGGCAACTGAATGCAAATTTATAAAAATAATATTGGTATCATGCTGTATATGTAGTATATCTCTCTATATACATTATATATCATCTTTTAACACATTTTTTCAATTAATGCACTCCTAACTTTCCCTTGCAACTTTTTTTCTGTATTTTTAATACTAATACCTATGGTATTTCACTAAATAGGCTCACCATGATTTATGTAGCCTAACTTTCCAGTATTATTAACATTATTTAATAAATACCCTTGAAAATGAAACTTTCACTTTATATTCATAATTATTTTTCTCAGTGTACTGTATGACAATAAACACTCTTGTATAAAGCACTAAAAGAGGGCAATGCTGGCTCAAGTGATGAGCACATCTTTAAGACTTTGCCTGCTTATTTTGGAAAGACTTTTATCTTAGTCGGGGCTGCTTTAAAAAACTAGATGACTTATATTAACAGTTGCAGTACTGGAGGCTGGAAAGCCCAAGACTTTGGTATCAGTGGGTTTGGTATCTGCTGAGATTGCTTCCTGGTTCATAGACGGCCATCTTTGCACTATATCCTCACATAGCAGAAGGGACAAGGGCTCTCAACAGATGTCACTTCAGTTCAGTTCAGTTCAGTTCGGTTGTTCAGTCGTGTCTGACTCTTGGCGACCCCGTGAATCACAGCACACCAGGCCTCCCTGTCCATCATCAACTCCCAGATTCATTAAAACACATGTCCATCAAGTCACTGATGCCATCCAGCCATCTCATCCTCTGTCATCCCCTTCTCCTCCTGCCCCCAATCTCTCCCAGCATCAGGGTCTTTTCCAGTGAGTCAACTCTTCTCATGAGGTGGCCAAAGTATTGGAGTTTCAGTTTTATCATCAGTCCTTCCAATGAATACCCAGGACTGATCTCTTTAGGATGGACTGGATCTCCTTGCAGTCCAAGGGACTCTCAAGAGTCTTCTCCAACACCACAGTTCAAAACCATCAGTTCTTTGGTGCTCAGCTTTCTTCACAGTCCAACTCTCTAATCCCATTCAGGAGGACTCACTCTCATGACATAATCATCTCAAGTTTCCTATTTCAAACACCATCACACTGGGGATTAGGTTTCATCATATGAATTTTGGATCCCAGACATTGCATTAAAGTGTATTAAGTAGTTAAGCTAATAAACACATTTTTCTTTTTTAAGTGGTAACTCAGTGGTAAAGAATTTGCCTGCCAAGCAGGAGATGCTGGTTCCATCCCTGAGTCGTGAAGATGCCCTGGAGAAGGAAATGGCAACCCACTCCAGTACTTTTAACTGGAAAATCTTATGAACAGAGGAGCCTAGCAGTCTATCGTCTATGGGGTTGCAAAGTGACTAAACATAAAATTTTAATTAGATTAGTTGATATTCTAGTGATAGTATTATCATTAAGTACGACTGATCGTCAGAGTTCTGACAAAAAGTGGTACTGTAGGCAAGGGAATGGCAAACCACTTCAGTTTTCTTGCCTTGAGAACCCCATGAATAGTATGAAAAGGCAAAGTTATGACACCAAAAGATGAACTCTCCAGGTTGGTAGGTGTCCAATATGATACTGGAGAACAGTGGAGAAATAACTCCAGAAAGAATGAAGAGACAGATCCAAAGCAAAACAATGCCCAATTGTTGATATGACTGATGATGGAAGTAAAGTCCAATGTTGTAAAGAACAATATTGCATAGGAACCTGGAATGTTAGGTCCATGAAGCAAGGTAAATTGGAAGTAATCACACAGGAGGTGGCAAGAGTGAACATCAACATTTTAAGAATCAGTGAACTAAAATAGGTTGAATCCGGTGAATTTAACTCAGATGACCATTATATCAATTACTGTGGGCAAAAATCCCTTAGAAGAAATGGAGTAGCCCTCATAGTCAACAAAAGAGTCCAAAATGCAATTCTCGAGTGAAATCTCAAAAATGACAGAATGATCTCTGTTTCCAAAGCAAGCTATTCAATATCACGGTAATCCAAGTCTATGCCCTGATCAGTAATGCTGAAGAAGCTGAAGTTGAACAGTTCTATAAAGACGTGCAAGACCTGCTAGAACTGACACCCAAAACAGGTGTCCATTTCATCATAGGGGACTGGAATGCAAAAGTAGGAAGTCAAGAGATACCTGGAGTGCCAGGCAAATTTGCCCTTGGAGTACAGAATGAGGCAGGGCAAAGGCTAATAGAGTTCTGCCAAGAGAACACACTGGTCATAGCAAACACCCCCTTTCAACAACACAAGAGAAGACTGTACATATGGATATCACCAGATGGTCAACACTGAAATCCGATTGATTATATTATTTGCCAAAGATGGAGAAGCTCTATACAGTCAGAAAAAACAAGACTGGGAGCTGACTATGGCTCAGATCATGAACTACTTACTGCCAAAACCAGACTTAAATTGAAGAAAGTAGGGAAAACCAGTAGACCATTCAGGTACGACCTAAATCAAAACCCTTAGGATTATACAGTGGAAGTGACAAAGGGATTAGATCTGATAGACAGAGTGCCTGGAGAACAAAGAATGGACCTTCCTGACTTTGTACAGGAGGCGATGATTAAGACCATTCCCAAGAAAAAGAAATGCAAAAAGGCACAATGGTTGTCTGAGGAGAAGAGAAGTGAAAAACAAAGAAGAAAAGGAAAACATATCCATTTGAAAGAATAGCAAGAATAGATATGAAAAACTTCCTCAAGAATCAGTGCAAAGAAATAGAAGAAAATAATAGAATGGGAAAGACTAGAGATCTCTTCAAGAAAATTAGAGATACCAAGGGAACATTTCATGTAAAGATGGGCACAATAAAGACAGAAATGGTAGGAGCCTAACAGAAGCAGAAGATATTAAGAATAAGTGGCAAGAATACATAGAAGAACTTCACAAAAAAGCTCTTCACGACCCAAATAACCATGATAGTGTGATCACCTACCTAGAGCCAGACATCCTGGAATGCAAAGTCAAGTGGGCTTTAGGAAGCATCACTATGAACAAAGCTAGTGGAGATGATGGATTTACAGTCGAGCTACTTCAAATCCTAAAAGGTGAGACTGTGAAATATTCCAGCAAATTTTGAAAACTCAGCAGTGGCCACAGGACTGGAAAAGGTCAGTTTTCTTTCCAATCCCAAAGAAAGGCAATGCCAAAGAATGTTCAAAGTACCACACAATTGCACTCATCTCTTACACTAGCAAAGTAATGTTCAAAATTCCCCAAGCCGGGCTTCAACAGTACTTGAACCAGAACTTTCAGAAGTTCAAGCTGGTTTTAGAAAAGACAGAGGAACCAGAGATCAAATTGCCAACATCTGTTGGATCATTATGGCAGAAAGTGAAGAAGAACTAAAGAGCCTCTTGATGAAAGTGAAAGAGGAAAGTGAAAAAGTTGGTTTAAAGCTCAACATTCAGAAAACAAAGATCATGGCATCCGGTCCCATCACTTCATGGGAAATAGATGGAGAAACAGTGGAAACAATGTCAGACTTTATTTTGGGGGGCTCCAAAATCCATGCAGATGGTGACTACAGCCATGAAATTAAAAGACGCTTAGTCCTTGGAAGAAAAGTAATGACCAAGCTAAATAGTATATTCAAAAGTAGAGACACTACTTTGCCGACCAAGGTCTATCTAGTCAAGGCTATAGTTTCTCCTGTGGTCATGTATGGATGTGAGAGTTGGACTGTGAAGAAAGCTGAGCATCGAAGAATTGATGCTTTTGAACTGTGGTGTTGAAGAAGACTCTTGGGAGTCCCTTGGACTGCAAGGAGATCTAACCAGTCCATTCTGAAGGAGATCAGCCCTGGGATTTCTTTGGAAGGAATGATGCTCAAACTGAAACTCCAGTACTTTGGTCACATCATGCGAAGAGTTGACTCATTGGAAAAGTCTCTGATACTGGGAGGGATTGGGGGCAGGAGGAGAAGGGGACGACAGAGGATGAGATGGCTGGATGGCATCACGGACTCTATGATCATGGACGTGAGTCTGAGTGAACTCGGGGAGATGGTGAGGCACAGGGAGGCCTGGCGTGCTGAGATTCCTGGGGTCACAAAGAGTCAGATACGACTGAGCAACTGAACTGAACTAACTGAACTTGACTGGAAACTTCTAATATTAAATGAGTTCACTCATAACTAGTGGTGAGCAGTTTTGTGCGGTCTTAGCTGGGTGAACTGTAGTTACTTCGATTTTCCCAACTGCCTCTCACACCCAGAAATCTGCCCGGTCACATAGTCATTTCTCACAGTGAGGGCACAGAGAAGAACGAGCAGAGGTACTTTGGTGCTTTTTCTAGGCTCTTCTTGGGTCACATCCCATTGGCCAAGCCAAGTCACATGGTCAAGTCCAAAGGCAGAGTGAGGAGACACAACAGTTACATGGCAATGGATGTGGCTCCAGAAAGATGTGCTAAATTTGGTCATTAATGCAGCCTTCTACTCTATAGGAAACACTTATACATTTTTTCCTATTTTTAGAGTGTTATTCTAGGTTTCAGAGCTGGTACTGTTGTTAACACACTGATTGGCAAGCACACTTGGGAAACCTATTTAACCTGGGAAAGATAACACGTCTGATACCTCTTTACAATTCCACTTGTAGAGACAAGCCAGAAAAATATTGTATACAAATGGAAAAATAACATTATGGAGGAAGCATTTATTGGGATATAGCTGAACAGATCTGATATAGCTGGAGAAAATTTTTCTCTTGGCCTTGACTGACATGTATTCATTTCAGAACCAAAATTGAAAAGAGCATCTGGTATTTTATAACAAGTCTTTGTTACAGTTTATTTTTAAGCTTGCATTTTATCATCCAACACAAAGTTAATTTCATATAAAACTAATTCCATGAGAGCATCAGGATGGATAAATGCTCACTGAGTAACTGATGCTGGGTTTAATCAATTGATATTTCAATTATGTGCTACAACAAATTAATAGCAGAAATCTTTCTGCCTTCTAAATCATCCCAACAGGAATAGATTATGTATGCATTTCTATTTCTCCCTACCAACAGACTAATTTTTGTTATGGACAAAAACAGTGGGGAAAAAAGTATATCATATATTCTTTTCACAAAAATCTATCTTATCTGAGAAGTCTCACTAATATGATGAGATGGAAGAGAATGTTAAGAAAACTTAGCAGATGAAAATTAGAAAACTGTTAGTTGGTGGAAAGAAACACTATTCTCTTACAGTTGTCCACTGAGATAGTAAGACAATATTTAGAATTAGGAAAAACACGCTAATGTACTTTATTTCATTATTAAAACTGAAGACATTACTTAAATCATGTTGAATTTTTTTTATGTGCCTGAGACAAAATTGATGTAGAAAAGCATTGTTTTAAAAGAAACTATACATTTTAAAGTGTAAATTTATTACTATTGCTATGAAAGGTTTGAAGTACTGATATATATTATAACATGATGAAAATTAAAAATCTTATGCTAAGTGAAAGAAGCCAGTCATAAAACATCACATGTAGCATGATTCCATTCATGAAATATGTTTAAAATAGGCAAACCTAAAGAGTCAGGGAGATTAGGAGCTGCCATGACCTAGGGGTAGGGCAGGGAGCAGCTATGAGGAATGATGGCAAATGGATATTGTATTTCTTTGAGATTTAGACCTATTCTAAAATTAGATTATGGTGCTATTTACACAAGTCTGAATATAATTTTAAAAAAAAGTCATTGAACCGTATACTCTAAGTTGGTGAATTTTATGTATCTTAATAAAATTGTAAAAAAACTGTAAAGTTGAAAATCTGGCAGTGATGCTTAAGAAAGAGGCAAACATTGTGAAGGATATTGGAGGCAAAGAGAATATCTATTCATCATTCAACAGTGTTAATCAATTGGAATTTTTAACTAAAATTATATGAATTATTTTAAATGAATTATAATAGCATTTAGATCTAAGTAAACTGAACTGAGTCATTTTTTTTATTAGTGCAATGGAAATAAGAGTCATGGCAAGATATGAGCTCCCTTTGAGTCTAAAGAAGGCAAAGATAAAATAGAAGATCATAGAGATATAATGAAGGGACAGCAGTAACGTACCAGGAAGGAAATGAAGGAATTTGAAAAGAAGGAAAAAATGAAATAAAATTGGAAAAAGGTCTAGAAGGAAAATAATGAGTTCTACCTTAGGACTCAAGCTTCTGTCCTTGTAATAGTTATGTATATAGTTATATATATAGTTATATATATATATATATATATATATATATATATAGTGTCCGACTCTTTGCGGCCCCATGGACTGTAGCCCACCACACTCCTCCATCCATGAAATTTTCCAGGCAAGAGTACTGGAGTGGATTGCCATTTCCTTCTCCAGAGAATCTTCCTGACCCAGGGATCGAACCCAGGTCTCCCACCATGCAGGCAGACACTTTACCATCTGAGCCACCAGGGAAGCCGAAAAGAAGGAAAAAAAATAAAATAAAATTGGAAAAAGGTCTAGAAGGAAAATAATGAGTTCTACCTTAGGATTCAAGCTTCTGTCCTTGTTATAGTTAGATAGTCAGGTAAGACAACACTGCCTTCCAAGCTGAAGTATGGCAGTATTGCTTCTCAGTTTCTTTTTTTGATATATCTTTTTCTCTGAAAGAATCATTCATGTTCATATTCACAAAGTATTTTTGAAACAAATATAAATTATATCTTCAATCACCTCATCATATTATGTGTATATAGATCCACAGAACCCACACAACCTAGCCCAGACTTCTTAAGAAAAGGTAGCTAATTTACATATATTCTCAAAGTTTAGATTTGTTTATTCATGTTGGGGGAGGACAGAGAATGAAATGGTTGGATGGTAACATCGACTCAATGGACATGGGTTTGGGAGAACTCCAGGAGTTGATGATGGACAGGAAGGCCTGGTGTACTGTGGTCCATGGGGTGGCAAAGAGTCGGACACGACTGAGCGACTGAACTGAAATGAACTGAACTGAACTGATTTAATTTTTTAAACTTTTATTCAAGATTCTCATGTTTGTCTGTGGAAATTCTTTAGAACAAATGAGGTCCTTTAAGAATCAGTGCAGATGCTGGTATATACCTGATTACAACATGTCATATCACAAATATACACACTAGTGTCTAAAAGCAAAAAGTGGTGTTACAGACAGCCCACTCTTATGATCAGCTTCAGGTAGCCTTAGAATGCCCATAAGTTCTGGAATAAGAATCGATCTACATTATGTATTCCTCGTCACTTTTGTTGAATTGCACGCTCATATCACACACAACTTCCATATCTGTAAAACAAAAGCTTAACTTTGGGTTGACTTGATAGTGTATAAACTACATGAAGTTGCTATGTAACCAATGAAAGCTGAAGTGCATTCAGAGAAGCACACAGAGAAGTCCGCCCAGTTCAGTCTGAATCACAGAGACCGAATGACCGCTCAGAGTTTCTGTTGCCCAGGGTGAAACTTTAAAGCTGTAGTCACTCCTCAGTGTTTGCAGCTTCAGGATGCAGTTTAGGCAAGAAAATCAAAGAGATTGAGTATTTAAAGTACAATTAAATAAGCATTTAATAACAGTAACAAATCAACCAAAAATGGTTTGTCCTAATTTGAAACATTTTGAGTGTTCCATATGCTGATGTTGATGGGGATAGTGGTTACATGACCCAAGAGCTTCATTTGGGGAAGTTTTCACTTGTAGAATGAATACAGTCTTTTGGTCTCTGCACTGTATTTTGTTTGTTCGTTGTTTTTTTTTTTTTTCACTCTTGGAATTCGCTGCTCCCAGATGTGACAAATATTTAGATAACAAATAACAAACAGCAGGAAGAAACAAACTCAATATTGAAGTTATATAACCATACAACTCAATTCTTTCTTACTTTATAGATTGTACGATTCCAGTTTGTTGAGATTAGACAGCATATCTTTATTGCCTCTAACCAAATTTGTTTATATTACTGGGGCCCTCTTGAATTACCCCATCTGCAATGCAAAATTACAGAAACATGTTAGGAATACACCATTTAGGCTATGAAAAGCTTATAGCGATTTTTATTTGCTTGGCTTTACTAATATATAGCATAGACCTAAACAATCAGAAAATTAAGTTTGATTTTGGAGCATAGTATTACTGAATAGATATGAACCAAGAAATAGAAGAATATAGTTCATATGAAATCATAGAGAAAAAAATAAAATAAAAATTTAGATAGATGAGATATAAAGGGAACATTGGCAGAGGTATTGTAAAAATGATAAAATGTCAAGATATTGATGTTCTAGAGATAAATGGAATTATTAATAACAAGCATTTCAAGTAGCTTTGTTACAGAAT
>SJYC01093225.1:0-16997 GCA_006408675.1 Madoqua kirkii | reverse complement strand
TGAAACATGTGAAATAGATCGCCAGTCCAGGTTTGATGCATGAGGCAGGGTGCTCAGGGCTGGTACACTGGGATGACCCTGAGGGATGGGATGGGGAGGGTGGTGGAAGGGGGTTCAGGATGGGGGACACATGTACACCCATGGCTGATTCATGTCAATTTATGGCAAACCCCACCACAATATTGTAAAGTAATTAGCCTTCAAGTAAAATAAATAAATTGTTTAAAATAAGAAAAGCAAAAAGTAAAAAGAATAAAGGAAACGAAGATATTTTTTAAAATTGATCAGTTTTCAAGATTTAAGATAGATCAGAAGTCCAAGTCTGAAGGATTTTATGAAAAAGGAGCTATTGCATAGTCATATTTAAAGAAAACTTTAAATCCAATTGAGAGAAAAATCATATTGCTTATAAAGGAATGGTATTTAGCCTGATGAAAGAATTCTGTTCGGGAGCAAGGGGTGCCACAAAACGAAGAAATATCTTTAAGGTGCAGAGAAAAAAAAGTCAACTTTTAAAACTGTAACTGTTGGGTTGGTCAATAAAAAAGTCTCAGGCATCCTAAAAAGTAATTGTTACTACTCGTAGCTCTCTGCTTTGGAACTTCTGATTGACATAATTCAGCAAGAAGGAAATTAAGCCTGGAAGAAAGCTATGCAGTCAAGAAGCAACACTAAACAACAGAATTCTAAGTGTGCTGAGCAAGTAAGAATGTCACTGAGCCCCATACAACCATCTTATATTTCATATCAAGATATCAGGCAACATGATTAAACTTGGTATTGAACAGATTTGGGGAGTCTTAAGCTATTTTGAGAATCTTTTTATCTGGCATGAAAAGATTGAATTTTTACAGGTGGAACTGCGATTTGAAATGTTGCTCAGGTAGAGGTGTATGTGTGTGTGTTTCAGGGAGAGGCAGGTCTAGTTTGTTAACAAGTCTGCCCTGTCTCCAGGAATCTGTGGTCAGCAAAAGACCGAATTATTGCAATGCAGGCCTCACAGCTGTGCCCACGGCCTTTACCCCGTCTCTGCATCCTCCACGTCTCACACTTCACTCTCCTCACTCCCATTTCCCTTCTCTGTTCCTGTTCCTATTCCTTCACCAATTGCTGGACACTGGGTGAGAAGCCTAAGAGCTGTTCAGTATATCCATGTCATGGGACCCTTTTGGCAATTAGTTACATCTAATCTAAAGTCACTGATGACTATTCAGCCGGAATTTTTGCTTCTTTTAAAAACCATGGCATGTTCAATATGCAGTTTAAGTATGAGATGACCTGACGCCATTGGCTAGGCCTTGGAGGAGCAAGTCTCCTCTGACTTACACAGTGTACCTGGCTCAAAGCCTTAGGAAATGCATGGATCATTGTTCTTCTGGTATGAAGTAGCTGCTGCTAGGTGCCTCTTCAGACCATTTGTCAGTCCCCTTTGAGGAAAACACACTCTCCCAGGGTTCCAGCAGGGTATCGCTGGATGGTAGCTTTTGGCAGAGTGAAGTAGTGTTCTGTCTCCATGACCTGAGGCACTGCCTCAAGCCTCGTCCCCTTCTTCGGGTCACATTGTTTACTTTTCCCTTTTATCTTGTGAGGGACGGCTGCTTTCACAGCACACCTCGTTCTGAGCACTGACGTCAAGGAGCTGATGGCTTCCATGCAGTTGGCAAAGCTCAGCTCACAGTTCTCTCTCTCATCCGCTCGAACAATCACAAGCAGAAAGTCAAGCAGACCCTTTTCCGCACTTGTGCTATATTTATTCTTAGCACTCTGCTGAGACTTGGCAACAGTCAGTGGAGCCAGGAGGTACTTTGTTTGGATTAGGTCAACAGTCATCCTCTGAGATTTTCATCTATCTTGTTTGTTATGATGCAGTGGTCCCCGTTCCAGCATTCCGTCCAAATCGCAAATGGCTCGGGTAAATCCATCTTGATAAATGACATGGAGAGATGAATCACTGGTATTTATTTGCTTTGAAATTATGTTTAAATCAATCATTATTAATTAAATGACATTGATGTGTGTCTACCAACACTATTTTCTTAGTTAAAAAAACATGGATGGAAATTCTTAAAGAATTGCAGTTTCTCTAAACTGTCCTAATGCTGCTGCTCTTGAGTTGCTGAGTTGTGTCCAACTCTTTGTGACCCTATGGACTGTAAACCTCCAGGCTCCTCTGCCATGGGATTTCCCAGGGAAGAATACTGGAGTGGGTTACCGTTTCTTTCTCCAGGGATCTTCCTGACCCCAGGATCGATCAAGCATCTCCTGCTTGGCAGGTAGGTTCTTTACCACGGAGCCAGCTGGAATGCCCTAGACTATCCAGAAGTGTGTAAATATGTCGCTGCTTAGAAAGGCCATTGTCACTGCTGTTATAATTTCAGTTATTCTGAAGAAGGTGTTAATATTCTTGCAAAATATATAAGTTTCGTAGCTTTCTCTTTAAAGGAAGAGAATAGAGAAATGAGTATATACTCTGTAGAAAGAAGCTAGGCTCTTGTTATTACAGTTCCTGTGTGGATTTCTCAAATACAAAGATTTCATGCTTTGTGTTTTGACCTTCATAAATTTCTTTTCTTTAGAAATACAGATTTTCCATCTCAGGTATCCAGCTCTACTGCCTTTGCAATAGGCTTCTCGTTTCATCATCACATCACCCACCTCACTGAATTGTATAACACTTCACAGTTTTCAACCTCTGGTGTCTGCTTTGATCTTCACAGCAGTCTTGTGAGATAGGACCACCAGATATTGTATGGCTTTTCATTTTACCTTAGATGTGAACTGTTTTTCTTCTTATAATTAGTGTAGTTATAGTCAAATTACTTATGCTGTAAGAATTGTACCGTGTCCAGTAAAAACCAGAAGAAATGCTAAGATGTTGTAAAAACAGAGGCATTTCTGACTTAGGAGTCAGAGCCTCCTGCATGTACAGTGGAATAAATTCACCCACCTCACTGAATTGTATAACACTTCACAGTTTTCAACCTCTGGTGTCTGCTTTGATCTTCACAGCAGTCTTGTGAGATAGGACCACCAGATATTGTATGGCTTTTCATTTTACCTTAGATGTGAACTGTTTTTCTTCTTATAATTAGTGTAGTTATAGTCAAATTACTTATGCTGTAAGAATTGTACCGTGTCCAGTAAAAACCAGAAGAAATGCTAAGATGTTGTAAAAACAGAGGCATTTCTGACTTAGGAGTCAGAGCCTCCTGCATGTACAGTGGAATAAACCTGGGAGCAAGCTAATGGGAAAAAGATGGTATCTAGTAAATGCCAAAAAAAAAAAAAAATCCAAACCCACAAACCTGGAGCTACACATAAAACATTGCCATATTTGGCTTATTCTCTTCATGTTTTTCACACATGCCTCTCAGGCCACATGTTGAACTTCGAACTACATTTCCTTTCTTCTCCCCCTGCCCCTCCCTCTCCCCAGAAATTGTGTGTCTTATTTTTAAAAAGCTTTACCTACATTACAATTTTAAGATGTAGAATGTGGAGAAGTCTGAGTACTGTATAAGTCAGGGCAAGTAACTGCTGGCTGCTATAACAGCCAAACTTTAAAATCTCATTTACTTAACACAACAAAGTATTACTTCTTATTCTTGTCGCAGTCAAGTGCAGGCCAGGCAGATTTTCTTTAGTGGGATCTCAGAGGTCCAGGCTGCTTTCATACTGTGACATGGGAAGGCAGAGATTCCTACCTGCTCATAACTGCCTTGGACCCAGAGAAGAACATCATTTACGTTCACATTTCTGTCATGAGGTCTCAAGTCAAGCACAATGTTGAGAAATGTAGAGGAACGTATTGAGTACCTGGTGATCACTGTATCTCCTGGGCTTCCCTGGTGGCGCAGCTGGTAAAGAATCCGCAAGAGACCTGGGTTTGATCCCTGGGTTGGGAAGATCCCCTGGAGAAGAGAATGGCTACCCACTCCAGTATTCTGGACTGAAGAATTCCATGGACTGTATAGTCCATGGGGTCACAGAGTCAGGCACAACTGAGTGATTTTCACTTTCAACTATATCTCCTGGGCTTCCTTGAATTTTCACTGGAAGGACTGATGCTGGAAGCTGAAGCTCCAATGCTTTGGCCACCTGATGAAAAGAGCTTACTCCTTGGAAAAGACCCTATTGTTGGGAAAGATTGAGGGCAGGAGAAGGGGGTGATAGAGGATGAAATGGTTAGATGGTATAGAGCGACTCAATGGACATGAGTTTGAATAAACTCTGGGAGATAGTAAAGGATGTGGAAGCCTGGCATGCTGAAGTCCATGGGGTCACAGAGAACTGGACATGACTGAACAACTGAGCTGTATCTCCTATTAATGTACAAAGTGATTTCAACTCATAGAAAATTAGAGCTGAAAAAGATTTTAGCGAACTAGTTTAATCTATTTCCTTATAGCATCAGAGGTTAAAGAGGTTGAATGACTTGGCCATATTTGCACTAAGTGGCAGAGGAAGGCGTGATCATGATAAGTAGTGCTTACTAAGCTGTCATTATGTGCCAGGCACTATGTTAACACATCTACGTGCCTTATCTCCTTGAAGCCTACATTGACCCCATAAGACAGATGCTGTTCTTATCTTCATTTTAAGGATGACAAATTAAAGCTCAGAGAAGACAGGTAAGCAGCTCAGGTCATGCAGTTAATAAATGGCAGAAGGCAAATTCAAACCCAAACTGCCTATCATGAAAATGTCTGCATGTATCACTTGATGGCCACTGTTTTTGTTCTGATTTCCAAAGCCTTTTCTTGATCATACCAACTAACTATGTGGGGATCAAATATGCACAGACTATAATATTCACAGACTATGTGGGGATTAAATATGGACATCTTCATGAAAGAATTATGCTACAGAAACTTTAAGACCTAAACTGTCCCAGGGTCTCTACTTGTCTAGAAGATAGGTTGAAGTTATTTGTGAGAGCAGAGAGAAAGCAATGCCATAAACATAGGCAAATAGCACTAGATTATCATGGTGAAACTTGCTCCTAGCTTTGGACATGGTTTTTTCATAAAGCACATGAGTATTTTCTGTTGTGAAAAATAGCCAGTACGTAGGAAATATTAACTTACACCTGCAGGGCAGATGAATGGAGGAAGCAGATGCTGCAACATCTGTTTAAGAAGCAAATACTAAATTAGATATCATAGTCATTTCTTGTGGTTCTTGTTCTTCTACATGATAGCAATGCTGGAAGTTTTAGTCATAATTGTTCACACCTACTTGTTTGATCAAGTAGTAGGCATCAAAGCCTAGATTTTATTTTGGAAAAGTTTGCTAGTTTACCATCCATGCAACATTTACTTCTAGTAAAAAAAAAAAAAGGTCAAAAATAGATGTATAAAATGGTTTCTCATTAAGATTAAATTATGATGTGTTTTGCACAGTACCTGGGATATAGTAAGCACTCAATAAATCTCTTGCTATTCTTCTTCTCACTATTATTACTATTATTGTTGTTACACATCTTACCCTGTAAATCTCTACAAAAACAGTTTTTTCCTTTCTTTCAACCTTGATTTTACTTTTAAAAATATTTATTTACTTATATTTATTTGGCTGTGCTGGGTCTTAGTTGTGGTACATGGGGTCTAGTTCCTTGACTAGGGGTCAAACCTGGGTCACAGGTCAAACCTGTGCTGCCTGAACTGGGAGCACAGAGTCTTAGCCACTGGACCACCAAGGAAGTCTCACAACCTTGATGTTTTTGCAAAATTCTTTATACCAGTAGGGAATGAAACTTCACTGGGGAGATGGGGCAGTTATGGCAGAATTACCCATCCTGTTTACTTGCTGAAATGGTTGCTTGTCTGACTGACTTCACCATATTGCCAGGCTATTTTAGACCCAGGGTGCAGTTGGATGCCACCAATTGGTCCAACAGGAAGGCATGAACCTTCAAAATTTCTAAAACATATGGACAACGGCCACATAAAACATGAGATAATTAACTATCATTCCAAATAAGTGTTTGGAAGAAAAATAAATTTCTGTTATCTGGTCTTGATGAAGTCTCCTGGGGAAGGAAGCATGCGGTCCAAGAAGAATTAGTCTAGTTGCCATTAGAACTGATGGGAGTCCCAGCTCTTGTTACTGATTTGTTAAGTCCCTTACTTTCTTCAGAGGTGTCTGTTTTTAATTTTTATTTTCTACTATTAAATGGGGTATTATTTTGAGAGTCTAATAAGATACATAAGGCTTAAAAAATTCCATATTCATATAAAACCCCATCATAATATGAAAAGTCTAAAAATTCAGTTGTGTAAAGTAGAAAGTCATTTTATTTCATGAGAAATAAAATGCAGGAAATTCCAGGGTCCAAATGTGTCATCCCCACTACCCAAGGCCTATTGAAGTTTGGGATTTTGAAGTTTCCTGTTTAACTGGCCGGTTTGAGCCAAGGGAACTGAACCCTGGCCCATTCAGGATTCAGAGGACTGTTTTCCTTTCCCCAAATAGTTTGAGATTGTTTACTCTTTCTGCTTCTGATGTCACTTTTTTCCCCCTCCCACCGAAATAAACTTTAGCTTTTCGTGATTGAGACAGGGCAATCTTGTTATATCTAAAATCATTTTATCAGGGGATTTTCAATGTAGGTCTTTAGAGTTATAGAGGTGAAGTAAGTTATCCATGGTCAGTGTGTAATGCTATAGAGAGAAGTTTGTTCTGTTTGTTAATAGGGAAAGCACTGCTGTTTACTTGAGATAATAATTTGATAGACTGTAATTCATACTCTGCATGAACCAAGAGGAGGAACTGACATTTTTACTGAAGGGATGGTATGGCTGAGGGAGGGGTGGAGGGTGGAGAAAACACAAAAAGGAGAAAGCAAGAAAAGAGAGTAGGGAGAAAGGGACTGGAAGAATACTGTGCTCAGAGCTCCTGGTAATCCCTGGATGTTCAATATGTAAAATATCCAGATATATACTTGAGGTCATGTGGAGATCTGGGAAGGGGTTGAATTCTAGGACCCCTTCTGACATCCAGGCTGTTTGTGAAAGGTCCCAATACTACTTAATAAGATAATTACTCATGGCCAAGTCATTAAAAATGTGCACTAGAATCTTGGTGAAATGGTCTCAATTTAACATTAACTTGTGAGTCTGGATCCATATATAGTCTGTAGAAAGCTTAATTTATGTCTTCTGTTTGATCTAATTCCAGAATGTGGTTAGGTTTTAAGATGTACGCTAAAAACACCACTTTTCCTTAAATCCTTTTAGATTGGAAACGAAGCCAGAATTCATAACTGGTCCCTTCACTGCAGATCAAATAAGCAGGGCTCTGCTGAGTAGCATATTGAAACCTTTAAGAATTCTTTGCACAAAATTGAAACTGCAGAGAATGTCATTTTTGGGGAAATAAATCCATCCCATGGCCATTGCATATAAATTTTCCATTCTGTTCTGAAGCCATAAAGAAAATTATCTTCATCTATTCATCTACATGTAGTTGATATATAGGAGGAAAAACTCACTTTACTAGCATATAAAATATTTATTGTGTATGTTATTAAAACATTACCCAAGACCAGTGGTTCCTACTTTGCCCAAATAGCCCCTGAAAAATATCACACATTCTCATTGGTAACAGTGACTTCCCAAGCCAGGATACTCCCTTAGGAGTTGGGGCAGGAAGGGGAAGAAATGTTTCCATTTTCAAGAAGTGGGTGAAAAGCAGGTCAGAATTTCAGGGTTTGTGTGCAGTTATGAAGCCACATTTTGAGAATCCGACCATTGTCAGTTGAACTGTGTCCTCCTAAATTCATCTGTGAAAGTCTGGACCTCCCTGTTATTTCAGAATGTGACCTTATTTGAAGATACAGTCTTTAAAGAGATAATCAAGCTAAAGGAGGCCTTTAGGGTGAACCTTAATCCAGTATGCATATGTGTGTGGGTGTGTACACGTGCTCAGTCACTCAGTGCTGTCTGACCCTTTGTGACCACATAGACTGTAGCCCATCAGCCTCCTCTGTCCATGGCAAGAATACTGGAGTGGATTGCCATTCCCTTCTGCAGGGGATCTTCCCATCCCAGAGACTGAACCTGCATCTCTTGAATTTCCTACCTTGGCAGGTAGGTTCTTTACCAGCTGAGCCACCAGGGAAGCCCCAATCCAATATGACTGGTATCCTCATAAAAAGGAAAAATTAAAGAGCAAATCCCAAGTCTTGATTGTCCTGAGGCATCTCAGATCTTTTTTTTTTTTTTTAATTTAAAGCGTAATGAGGACAGGACATGGATTAACAGCCAGAATTTTCAGGAGGACAAGGACAATTCTGGTAAACTTAACATCAGGTTCTATCAAAACCATCTCATATAATGCATAAAAACAAGTGCCAAGTATATAAAAAAAAAGCCGACATACTATATAGGAATAAATGTTAAGCCAGATCTAAAGTAAAATTAAAAGAGAAAGTTCTATTTGCTTTTAATTGTCAGAGACAGAACTAAGTGCAAATATCTCAAACATAGGTTACTTTTAATAAAAATTAAACCAATTCCTGCCTTGCAGGTGGATTCTTTACCAACTGAACTGTCAGGGAAGTCTAAATTAATCCACATGACAATATTTTATGTCAGGCGATGAAGAGGTGTAAAGGACAGTTTGTCATACTGTGTGTTTAAATCCTTTCTCGGCTTCTTGAGGGAGAAACTATAAAAGAAAAATAACAAAATAAATATCAAATTATTTTATGTATGAACCTCATTGTTGTTTCAATAGTGAAGGTATAGTGTGCTTAGCATGGTTTTGTCCTCAAAAAACAAGGGCGTGAATGTAGGTTGTTCATTTGGGGAAGTGGCCCCAAGAAACAAGAGCAAAGGGCAGTGGAGAATAAAGGAGGGAAGTGGGGGAGCTAGCTGAAGGGTGCCTTCCGGAGCTGGTCACTGCCGCGAGCAGGGGGACTCTGACGAGCAGTGTAAGCTGTGCATCAGAGGCTGCACCGAGAGGCTGGAAAAGGGACGCTCACGCCCATCCACTGCCTTGCATTCTCACTGGTCGAGAGTTGCCCTGTGAGCCTTAACTCCCCCTGTGTCTCCAGGCTGCACACACGAGGGAATGTGGCAGGTACCCTACGGGTCCTTCAGGGTGCTGGCAGAAAAGCCAGAGGTGAGAGAGTGCAGGAGAGGGGTGAAGCCAGCGTGAAGTGCAGTCGGGAGATGCCTGCAAGCAGAGGCACGGGCTGCAGCGATGTCTGTCGTGAAAGGTGAGCGGAGAGGAAGAGACAGGGCACAGGAGGGATCCGCTGCATCCCACCCGCCAGGTCTGACTCACTCATAGTGGCCGCCACAAGTCTGGTATTGAGAAGAATCTGAAGCCGATTCTGGGTGTATCTGCAAAGAACCCAACGTGTGAGAGGAGGGAATTATGGCAGGTCTTAAGTTCATCCTCATGTTATGTCATCTGGGAGTGGAGAGTCGTGACTTCGTCTCCTTGCTTCCGTCTTTGAAAGGAATAATGGGAAGGAAGACATTGGCAAATGGAGCAGCCAGAAATTGACATGATTCAGCTCAGAATTCTCCCTTTCACAGGCATGTTTGGATGTCACCACAAGGAGTAAAACACCTTGTGTTTGGGGCTTCTCTAGTGGCTCAGATGGTAGAGGATCTGCCTGCAGTGTGGGAGACTCAGATTCGATCCCTGGGTCAGGAAGATCCCCTGGAGAAGGGAATGCGACCCACTCCAGTATGGTTGCCTGGAGAATCTCATGGGTGGAGGAGCCTGGCAGGCTACAGTCCGTGGGGTCACGAAGAGTTGGATATGCCTCAGCAGCTAGCAATTTCACTTTCACAAGTGTAGAACAGAACAGATTTCATCAGTGTCCAGAAAAGTCTTTCATGGATCGAATTGGCAGAGAATCACCAATTCCTCTGGATTAGTTTGCTTTTGATTGAAGAGAGTAAACCATCAGAAGCACGGCAATGAGTGCTTTCTACAAGAATGTCATCCGGAGAAACGATATCGACTTTTTAAAGGAGAGAAAAGCAGATTTTTGTGTTAGACAGTGGAGAAGGAAATGGCAACCCACTCCGGTATTCTTGTCTAGAGAACTCCATGGACAGCAGAGCCTGGTGGGCTGCTGTCCATGGGGTTGCACAGAACTGGAGACAACTGAAGAGACTTAGCATGCATGCATGCATGCGTTAGAATTCACAGATCTCTGAATCTTCAAGTATTCTGTGTACAAGCTTCAGCTGCACACTCTTGCCGTGTAGCTTTGGGAAGTTCACCTCCTTCTTTAGTGAGGCTCCTGGGATGGGAGAAGTGTACATTCTTCCGGGTGATGACTGTCGTCGGTCCTTCAGACTCCCTGCCCCCTGCCTTGCCATAGTCACCCATGCATGTTTTGTTACCCGTGATGCCTGTCCTCCCCTTTCTTCATCTTTGCTTCCGATGTGCAGACTCCACCTTCTCCTCCATTCCTCAAGGCAGCTCCACCACACAGCTGCTGTTGTCACAGTATTTTAATAAAGATTTGGGGATAATAAAAGGATCTGAGTATAGATGAAGAAGCTAACTGAATGGCTGACTTCACTGTTCCTAAAGAACTCAGCCTTCTCATCCCTACTTAGGGGAATCCATCAGAGCCCCGCCCGCAAATGCCTCAGGTTGCCGGGGTCTGCAATTTCCCATCATCCCTTTTCCTCACTTTCCTGGTGTCCCTAATACTTTCTTTCTCTCTAGTTGCCAAGGACAAGTCAAGAAGCCGTGTGACATTATTATGCAACCTAATTTAGCTGCTGCTTTTTCTCAAAGTTTCTTTTTACCAGACCAGCCCACAGGCAGCTTTTCAGTAGAATAACAGTAAGACCCAGAGACAAGTCTTCCCAAATAAAAGTGATCCATCCTGCTACTCATTCAGAACACAGCTCCAGTGTGTTTACTTTTTTTTTTTTAAGGCAATTTTATTTTCTTCATACATAAATAGAAGCCCAATTCTTTAAAATAGGCTTGGAGCTGGTTTAAGTTTGAAATCCAAGGACTATTCCAGAGAAATGTCAGGATTTTGGATGGCCACAGAGACTGAGGCTCGTGGAAATGAGTTTTTAATGAAAGTTTTAAACTTATGTCCAAGCTAGAACAAAGGACATAAGGATTTTCCCCGCAAAGTGCTAGAGAGAAACAAACACCAGAACTTGCAGTTATGATGATTTTGCTTACAAATATTATGGCTTAGAGATGTCATATTTGGTAAAAAAAAAAAATAATAGATATGTTACTGTCGGGAGCCACAGCAGGATGGTGCCGGTTTTCTGCTTCCTGGTTCTTCGCATATATGTAGGCAGATATGCTAATTAGGGATTCTAACAGTGTTCTGTTATGAGCCAATCAGAGGTTGACACGTCTCCCCTCTGGGCTATATAAGCAACCGCTTTCCCTGCATCGGGGCCCTCGCCACTTCCTAAAAGAGCTGTAACAATAAACTGCGTGTCAGAAGAATCCTGTCTGTGGCGTTCTCCTTATCGGCGAGGCGGGCGACCACATGTTACAATGAATTGAATATTTAGCCAGGTAAAAGAAAAGGTGAATAGGAGAACCACAGAACAGAACTGTTAAAAGTCTTGAATTGTACACTAAGACATTAAACTTTTTACACTGGGATTAGAAAATCCAGTTATTTCCCCAAGAGTTTGCTCCCCATTCTAACTTGAAATGGAATAAACCCCCTTGTATGGGATATAGACTTTGAGGGGATTTATTTCTTCTCAAGTTGAAGGGTACTTGGAAAAAGCAGACCTTTGTTATTAATGCTCAAAAGCATCCAGGTGCTTTTTTTTTCCTTTTGGCAATGCTAATGATGAAGTAAAGTGATTACAAATGACAGAGGAAAGAACTACCATCCTACTAAGCATAAAATCAAAGCACTGCAGTTCAAATCACAATGGATGTGCTGAAATTAAAGCAATAGGGAAAAATCTAAGCAACTGCAAGTGAACAGTTACCATATTAGAATATTTCTAAGATCCTCAGTGAGAGGAAACTAGGGAATAAAAACAATCTTGAAAGTTATTCTGAGATTGGATTCGTTTCCCATTCAAGAAATACAATATTCCCTTCAAAATGACTTTCCAAGTCAGCAGTACTTATAGAAACTCTTCATAGTGCTTTGAAATGACACTCTTGTACAGAGTTCTTTCAGGAAACTGAATTTTTATTCTTCCAAGACCAAACCTGCATCCAGCATAGGTAGGAACTCAGGGGCAGATATCTCCGGAAATAACATTTTGCTCTGTCTTCCCTAAGAACTAACGGAGAACTGGCTCAGGCTACAGAGTGTGAGCTTGGTATTGGGGCAGGCCATGGACATCCACTCCACTGTGGGCCCTTATTGCCAGTTCCTACCATTCTGAAAATGCTGTGTGCTTGGCTCCTTGCAGATAAAGTCCCCTCATCTTTGTAACTAGGACTTGTAGACGTTTGCACAGTGGTGTCAAACAAATTCTGTGACTTTGCTTCTTCCTATCCACAGGTTATTTCTCAAGCCCCTAGGTCCTATGAAATGCTTGTTTGCAGAAACCTTTGCTAGCACTGGTTCCCATCCTAACGCCCGGGACTCTGCCTGGCCATTCTGGATGGTGTGGCTGGCCAGCTTGCTTCTCCCCAGGGCTTTTCCCTCTGCTCTGTAGCCCCAGGTTAAGCAATGTCCTATCCCCTTGCCAGCATGAATTCCCCAGACATTGTATTCCAGGTCAGCCAAGAGTTCCTGAACAGTCCTTTCTCAGAGGAGAAAACAATTACGTTAGCCTGATTGGAACATTTAAGGAGCCAAAGCCACCTCTGCCTCTGTCAGCCTCACGATGACCTTGTGGCCTCTCGCTTTGAACCTGTGATTAATGTTTTGACTTATGCCACAGTCTTTTGACTTAGGCTACCATTTAAGTTTTGATCTTATGTGACTCCCAGCTACATCTGGGTGACTTTTTATTCTGATTACCATCTGCTGCTCACACGGAGAAGGAAATGGCAGCCCACTCCAGTGTTCTTGCCTAGAGAATCCCGTGGTCAGAGGAGCCTGGGGGCTGCTGTCCAGAGGGTCACACAAGGTTGGACATGACTGAGCGACTTCACTTTCACTTTTCACTTTCATGCACTGAAAAAGGAAATGGCAACCCACCCCAGTGTTCTTGCCTGGAGAATCCCAGGGACGGGGGAGCCTGGTGGGCTGCCGTCTATGGGGTCACACAGAGTCGGACACGACTGACATGACACAGCAGCAGCAGCGTCTGCTGCTCACTTTTCTCTGGGACTGACTGGCAGTACTGCTTCTTCCTGCCCTGCTTTCCAGTGAATAGAGATGTGTCCTTGGGTCGAAGTCTCCATGTCTGAGTCACAGATACCCACTCCCTCCTTACTCTGCCACAGCCAGCCCCGGGTAGCTATTGACTGTGGCTCCTTCTCTGAGCTCATGTCGATGGCCTGTCTCTGTAACTACTGTAACTTTGTGCCCAGAGTCTCTCTGGCTCTCTCTCTCTCTGTCAGACCATCTCTGAATTTGCTTTTTAAAATAGCAAAACAATGTCCAGAACAATCATATCACATAAGCTGTGATGAACAATTATGAAGTGTCAATATTGGGCTTGTTATCTCTAAGTCTCATGACTTATTACTATTATCTTATCCCCAGGGTAGGTCTCATTACTCCATTTTATTGATGAGAAAAATGAGTCTTTGGAAACTATATTACCAGAAAGTAGTAGAGCTGGAACCAGGCTGAGGTCTGGAATCAAAACTGAAGCACCTTCATTTTACCAGGCTGCCTTCCTTTGAAAAAAGCTATAGTATATTATCTTTAATCACCACCAATATTGTTGACTCTGTTTACAGATGAATATACGGAGACTTAGAGTCATCATGAGTGAGGAGTCCTGTTAATAACAGGACTCAAATTTGACTCTGAAAACTTTTCTCTTTCCACTACAGGATGCTATGTTCCATGATGGCACTTACTACTTTTCAAGTTATATACTTGCTTTGTAAACACTCACATTTCAGCCTGCAACCAGTTTAAGTGCCCCTGTGATAAAGTCTCTTGTTATTGCATCTGAAACTTGGCTTGGACAACACCTTCTTTCTCCTTCTGTTTCTCTGCCTCCTTCTTAGCTTCCCCTTCCACTTGTTCTTAGAATGATTCATCTTCCCATCTTTCGACAGGCATAGATTGTCCCTGAGATGCTCACAGAACTTGAAATACCAGCCAGAATGTGAGCTTCAAATTACAGTGAGGAAGGGAGCTATCAAGCTCTCCAGTGACTCATGTTTGTTGATCAGTACCCTCTCTCCCTGTGGGCAAATCTATGTGGGATGTTAAATTAGTAATTGGGAGATGGATTGGCAAAATAAGAACTGGAACAAGAGCAATTAGTTGGGGTGTCCGGGTGTGACAGGGTAAAATGGCTCAATGCATCCATCTCTGCATTTGAGATTTTTCTGTTACTGGCCTGGGCTGCTTGAATCCTTGGCCCAGGGCACTGACTCTCAGATGGTGCTACTGTAGAGTGTTGAAAAGCTGATATTGTGCTTGACATATTAAAAACAATTTTTAAGAATTTTAAAACTTCAATGTTCCACAAATACAAAAATATTTGTGAAATATGTGTAAGATGTAAAGCACAAAGACAGTGAAATTCCACTTATCCACTCTCCAGGCAAAAAACAGAACATGACCAAGAATGTTGACATTTCTTGTGTGTTTCTTTCTCTTCTGTGTCCCATTTTCCTTTCTCAAATAACAATGATCCAAAATTTTGTGTTTATAATTTGATTTTTTTTCATGGTAACAGTACTTTTTCCTTGAATCTCTAAATAACAGATTGATTTTAAAGGAATGGAATCATGCAGTATATTTTTATCATTAAAAAAATTCATGCTGTTTATATAGCCAAAATTCATTAAATTTCCAGTCCATAGTAGTTCATTCCAGTGACACACAGCTTATTTATTCTATTGTTGATAGGCATTTGGATTGCTCAGAATTTGTTGAGATAATAAATAGTACTACCAGATACATTTTGGGGTATTTCTGTTGGTACATACATACATGGATTTTCAGGAGTAGAATTCCTGAATCATGGGGTATGCACATTTTCAATTTTACTAGACAATAAATTTGTGTTCAAAGTGGTTGTAGCAACTATTGACACTTCTATCAGCTGTATAAAATCCCTCTTTTTCCCCACATCCTTACAAGCATGTAATGTTACCAGACTTTAATTTCCACTGTGGGTGTGATATTTATCTCACTCTAGTTAGAATTTATACTTCCTCATTTCTAATAAAGTTCAGCATCTTTTCCTATGTTTATTTCCAATTAAGATTATTCATCTGTGAAGTTCTTGTTCAAAATGTTGCCTTTCTTTTTTTGAATTGTTTGCTTTCTTATCAACTGATTTGTAAGAGAGGTATTTTGGTCTAGGTTTTTTATTTTTAAAATATATTTTGGAGATTAATCAATCCTTTTTCAGTTTTGTATGTCAAAAAATCCTTTTTCAGTTTTGTGTGTCAAAAAATCTTTTTCCCAGTTTGTGCATTTTCTTGTAATTCTTCTTATATGTTTTGAATGAAACAATAGAATTTACGTTTTCCTTTATGGTTTGTGTGTTTTAAGAAATCTTTCCCTATTTGGAGGTCATAAAAGCACTCTTCTCTGTTTTTAACTTTGCCTTTCTGATCTAACACTGGTTTAATGGAACTGTTTTTTTAATATAGTGTATGAGAGGGATAGAATTTTATTTTTTCACATGTGAATACTCAAGTGTGCCAAAATAATTTAATGAGAAGCACATTCTTTCTTGTATGACCTGCTACACATTTTCTGTCATATATCAAAAACCCATGTATGAATAGACTTGTTTTTAAAGTTTCTGTTCTGTTTTGTTTGACTGTTCCATAACAAGACCCTCTGTCTTAATTATCATGGCCTTATAATAATTCTAACTATGTGATAAAATAAGTGCATTTTCTTCTTTTTCTTCACAACCCTTTGCTCTTTCATATAAACTTGAAAATCAACTTGTCAAGTACAACAAACTGTCTGTTGGGATTTTAATGGGAATATCATTGAAATCACCAATCAGTTTGAGAACAATTAATGTTTCTGTGTTATCAAGCCTTTTCATCCATATACATGATGTATATTATCTATGTTTACTAGGTTTTCTTTACCTTTCAGTATAGGTTTATAATTTTCTTCATAAGTTCTTTTACAATTTTGTTATATTTATTCTAGATGTTTTGCAATTTTGATGTTACTATAGATATATTTTTAATTTTTCATTTATGCTGTTGAAATTTATTATTGTATACTGAGTTTTACATTTTATAACTGTGCCAAATTATCATGTTAAGTTTAGTAATTTATCCAGAGCTGCTTTTGGATTTCTAACACACAGATTATATTCACAAGCATAAGTTAATAGTTTTGTTTCTTTCTTTCCAATTCTCATATCTTTTATTACTTTTTATTATCTGATTACTAACTAAGGACTCCAGTACAATATCATTCAAATAAAGCTAGCAGATACCATGTCTTTTTCCTAACCACAAAGGGAAAACTTTAAATATTTCATAAAACCTAGCTGTAGGTTTTCTGTAGCCATCATTTATTGGTTTAAGGTAGTTCTCTTTTATTTCTAGTTTATTTTCATTTAATTCAGAAAAGGATGTGTAATTCTATCAGTTGCTTTTTCTATAATCATTTGTTTGAGATGATTATATTATTTCTCCTCTCTTCAGTTAATATAGTGATATATATTAATTCCTTTCTTATGTGAAATCAAGCTTTAACTCCTGGGATCAACCAGCTAATGCATTATCTTGATAAACACACATACATACTTCTGGATCGTGTTGCTAATATTCTCATTTTTGTACCTGTGTCTATGAGCAAGACTGAGCTGTAATTTTATTCTCATGCTTCATTGGATTAGGGATATCCCCAATTTTCTATACACTGATAGTCTCTGTGAGAATGGAACTTTTTT
>SJYC01093223.1:0-23859 GCA_006408675.1 Madoqua kirkii | reverse complement strand
GTGTGTGTGTGTGTGTGTGTGCTGAGGCTGGGGTGGACTGATTATTGTGGCTTGCAATGTCCTCACAATTACTTAAATCATTGCCGGTTGGGGCAGGGGGTGGACTGGAACACACAGGGAGGAGGTTATGATTTGAGGTCAGTGGCTGTCCTTCTTAGCTGCCCTGGTGACAATGGTGATTATTTGGACTGTAGTGCAGGCTAGCTACCTCTGGAGATCCTAAAGAGTGTTCACAGAAAAAAAAAGAAATTAAAACATCCCACTGAGAAATGTGAACATCCCACTGAGAATGCAGAAAGGAAAGCAGCAAGCCTCAGTGGTCTGGAAGACACAACACCTTGTCTAAGCAAATGGCTCAGACCCCCATGGCCCTTACTCTTTCTCCTTGCTGCCACCCTTATGGCCTCACAGAGTTTCTCACAGCTAACAAAGAAAAGGTGGTGACAGGCCAGGTGTGTAGGTGGATCTACACAGTGTCCTGGCACCAACAAGAAGCAGATGGCACTCCTTACAGACCCGCTCAGGGGTGGCCCTAAAAGATAGTGGGGATAGAAAATCCAAGTAGTTATAACTCTGGGCAGTGCAAAGACTTTGGCTCTTGCCAGATTAGAAGACTGGTGACAAGGAGGTCTGGGGAGAGGTGGCTCTCTGGGAATGGGTACAAAGGGTAAAGACATCTGTGTCCTGTGAATATACTCACCAAGGGCATTTACTGCAGACAAATTTCCAAATAAGTGAACGGACAAGAAAGCCTGTCTGAGGGATCTCAGTCCTTTTCCCAGATGACCCTGTGCTTGGTCCGTAGGCAGTGGGGTCATGGCAGCAGGGGTAGCTGGCATAACGGGTCCAACATAGATGTTCCCTTACCAACGCTGCTTGAGCTATCACCGCCGCTAAAACCACCCTGCCAAGACAAAGGGAGCCGATATAAGCCTCTAGAGTGGGACCATTCCTCACGGGACTGACAGCTACCTGGCTGCACGATAATTACATCAGACCCCTTTTATTATGGAGAAGGCCAGGTTTTGTCCTTATGGGAAAAGATACCCATTTCATTTATAGAATTTGCTTTCTGTACCCACAGTGGTTTTGCCATCACTATCATTTAGAAATATGAGAAGGCAATGGCACCCCACTCCAGTACTCTTGCCTGGAAAATCCCATGAACAGAAGAGCCTGGAAGGCTACAGTCCATGGGGTCGCTGAGGGTCGGACACGACTGAGCGACTTCACTTTCACTTTCATGCATTGGAGAAGGAAATGGCAACCCATTCTAGTGTTCTTGCCTGGAGAATCCCAGGGACGGGGGAGCCTAGTGAGCTGCCGTCTCTGGGGTTGCACAGAGTTGGACACGACTGAAGTGACTTAGAAGCAAAGAGCTTTACCTATTACCATGGTGTTCCACACAATATTGACTCCAAGTATGGAATTCATTTTATAAGAACAAACATATAACCTGGGGCTCAAATACAGAATTCACTAGTGTTTCCATATACCCTATTGTCCAGAAAGAGCTGACTGGGTGTCTACTACAGATTATTAGCTGTCTATTACAAATTAGCTATCTATTAGAAGTTATCCCTATACTTATTTTAAAACAACAAACATCCCAGTTTCTTGATGGGTCCAGAATATAAGCATGGCTTAGCGGGGTACCTCTGACTTAGGGTTGCTCACAAGATGCAATCAAGATAAAGCCAGGGATGTCGTCTTCTCAAGTCTTGACTGGAGGAGGAGTCATTAACTCATGTGACTGCCGGCAGACTTCAGGTCCTGGCTGGCTGTTGGCCAGAGACATCAGTTTCTTGCCATGTGGACCTCATCAGAGAGCGGCTCACAACTCAGCAGCTGGACTCCATCAGGACAAGCAAACAGACAGCGAGATAAAGCCTGCAAGACAGAAGCCAGAATCTCTGTAATCTAATCTAGACGTGGCAGCCATCACTTTTACTATATTCTAGTCACTGAAGCAAGTGACTAAGTCCAACAAGTGACTATGTCCAGCTCACATTCAAAGGGGGAAAATACACAGGAGCATCTATACCTGGAAATAAAGACTTTATGACTTCATGCCATCATTTATTTCGTGCCTCCTTGAGATATCAAATCCAATTCTCCCACTTTCTCTATAAATCCAATGTGTGTGTGTGCTTGTGTGTATTATTTTAGCTCACTGAGAGACCCTCCTGCCTCCATCTCATTGAGATCTGTTTACAGTCAGTCTAGAAGTCCCTCTCTCTCTTGGAAATCTCCCTTCCCTAAAGATAAAAGAGGGAGAGGTCAACACAGTGCCGCGATTATACATGATACTAGATAAATATTTGCTTCCACATGCCAGCTCAAAGCCAAGTATTCAGTTCCTTCTCACCCAAACAATCTCCCCAGTTCCTGTTCCTACAGAATGAGTGTCTTGGTTGAATTGCACAGCTAAGCAAACTCAATCTGAATCTATTGAAAAACAAAGTAAGTAGAGTCATCAGGAATAAAGGCCTACACATCCTTGGGCTTCCCTGGTAGCTCAGCTGGTAAAGAATCCTCCTGCAATGCAGGAGACTCTGGTTCAATTCCTGAGTGGGGAAGGTCCCCTGGAGAAGGGATGGGCTAGGCTACCCACTTCAGTATTGATGGGCTTCCCTGGTGGCTCAGATGGTAAAGAATCCACCTGCAATGCAGGAGACCTGGGTTCGATCCCTGCGTTGGGAAGATCCCCTGGAGGAGGGTGTGGCAACCCACTTCAGTATTCTTGCCTGGAGAATCCCCATGGACAGAGGAGCCTGACGGGCTCCATGGGGTCACAAAGAGTCAGACACGACTGAGTGACAAAGCACAGCACAAACATCTTCATTTCAACTCAGTTATGTACTCAACTATTGAGTGGTGAGCATTTTCCAGGGATGACACCAGTGATTGTTGTTACTGAGGGAATTTAAAAAGTCTGGACCAACAGTTCTCAGAGTGGTCCCAAAAGCAACAGTATCAGCCTCATTTAGGAATGTATTACAAATGAAAATTCCTAGACTGTACCTGGAACTCAACTGAATCAGAAACTCTGGGGATGGGAACCAGAAAACGTATATTTGAACAAGTCTCTCGCATGTTCTGGTGCATGCCCAGTGTGGAGAACATTTGCTCTAGAATGATGGATTTAATTCTGGTTGCCCTCAGTATCACCTGGGATGCTCTTTCAAAACAGAAAAGACAGGTTCCACCACTGACCAACTGAATCATAACTTCTGGGGGTGAGACCTGAGCCCTGGAAGATTTTTAAAGCTTCTCAGTTACTTCTGTTGAGCAGCCAAGTTTGGGAACCATTGCTCTAAAGGCCCACAGTCAGTATAGTCATGGATTGTAAATAACTAATGCAAATCAAACTGGGATAGCATTTTAGAATAAAGAGACTAAAAAAGGCTATAGATAAGTAAAGAGTAACCTGAAATAATGCTGGATGTATAGCAAATACACTTCCAAAGCCCTGGTGCCATAACACTTTTTTCTTGTTCTTGCAACAGCCCAGTGCAAGATCTGCAGGTCTCTGATTCACGCAGCCACTCAAGAGACCCAGCTCCTTCCATCTTGTGGCTCCATCCTCCTCTAGGTCCTTAGAGTCCACCCATTCAGGTGGATGAGGAAGAACAGTAAGGATCTCAGATTGTGTGGCCCTCTTCAAACTTCATGGGAGGGTGTGAACCCAGAAAGAAGAACCTGGGAGGGCTTTAGCAGGCAGTTCAGTTGCATCGTTATGATTTTCTTCAAGGGACTGTCATCAAATATCTTGAACAAATGAACTGCAAGTTTGTAGAAAACATATGAACTTTGCATTCCCATTAGTTATATATGAACTTCCCATGCTTTTCCAAAAAAAGGCAAACAAAGAAGTTATATAGCTGGATCCCCTAGTTAGATAACTTGAATACAGAAAAAGCGTGAATGTTTTGAGGACACGGTGAAAATAGCAGGTTTTGAGGAGAAAGTCACAATAAAGGAAAGAGGAGGAGGAGACTGTTAGAACCTTCCAGAGGTCTTGAATAAAGTAATTTTACAAGTCTAAATATATCTGAGATGCTTAGGATAGGAAGATGACCAGACAAATATGCCGGTGACTGTTTCCCTACACACGTTTATGTATATTCAAGCAAGCTCTCCATATGTTGTGGGGTGTGCCCTTTCTCAGTTATGATAAACACTTGGCATCAGAATGTGCAGGAGAGGTTGCATGAGCTGCCTTCTGGGTCATGTAGTGGCAAGTTAAGGGCAGCCATGATGAGCTGTGGGTGGTTAGGAAAAGGCAGTGGTTCTTTGGGAGCTGAGAGGGTTATTTACAAAGCTTGGGGTATTTTAGGCAAACCATGCTAAAACCTGACTTTTTCAAACATGTGCCAACAGTGGTTTCAAAATTGGCCAAAGATGATGGTTCTTGGGTCCAAGTTAGCTACATCTCCTGGAATTAGATTTTTAAAGTGTACTTCTATTCATTGATTCAAGAAAGGCATATGGAGAAGCTAATGTTTGCCAGAAACTGTCATGCCCTGGGCATGCAGCTGTGATCAGCACAGATGTGCACTCTGCCTTCTCTGAGCCTGCACCTGATCGGGAGAGTGGATGAATAACTGACTCTTGCGGTGCAGCGTGGTAGGTCTTTTGTGGGATCCCAGAGGATGCTCAAGGTAGTGATGATCTAGTCTTTGGAGAAAAGCACATACTGTGCTTTTTATATTTATATTTATAATTGTGCTTGACTGTAAATAACCGACTCCATCTCCTCACCTTAACCTCTTCCCAGGAAGGGGGAAAACGGTGGCTTTAACAAGTAAAAACTTGTTATTTCCAGAAGCAGGTGGTCCAGAGTTAGGTGACAGCTCCAAGATGACATCAGGGCTTTTGCTCGGCCATTCTCAGCATATGGACTGTGTCCTCGTGGTTGCAAAATGGCTTATAAAATTCTAGGCGGTGGTTCCCCATCCCAGGCAGAATGTAGAGGAAGATCAGATGGCAAAATGCCAGAGGAACCTGCTGGGAGGTTTCCAGAGTCTCAGTCCAGCACCTTCGTATCTTTTCGGCCAAAGCTGTGTCCCATAGCTACTCTAGATGTTAGAGTCGTGGGAAATGTAGCTTTTGGCTCAAAGCTCTGCCTCCTCAGGCTGAAGTGGACTTGTGTTCATCAGGAAGAAGCCAAGGTAGCTACCGGGGAGGTGATTCCAGCAGTCTTTCCCCGGGGGCTGGAGTAGGTGAGGGAAGCAGGAGCCGTATCACGGCCTCCATGGGTTTTGTGTCTCTGGAGCTCTCACCACGCTGGCAGTTTCAGGTGACCACAAGGCTGGAGCAGGTAAGGAGACCTGCAGAAGGCCGAATTCTCCCCAAGTTCTCCCCATATGGGGCAGAACCACCTGCCAGCAGGCCTGACGTGCTCTGCATTGGATGCGACAGGGAACCGAATTGCCCTCCCTGACACTCCAACACAACCATTCCCACGTAAAGCATTTGAGTGTTTTTTCACATCATATTAATTCCTCCCAGCAAACCTGGAGGAAAAGAAAATGTGTGGTCCCAACATAAGGATAAGGAAACAGAAAGCAGAGAGGGTGGGCACTTGTCCAGGGCCACAATGCAGGCTGGTGGCAGACACTGGCCTACGGCGCAGAGCGTCTGCTTCTCTCCTCTCCAGGTCAGGTGCGGACGCCCACGAGTGCCCGTGTTGAGTGGGGTGAGCCAGAGGGTTGGAAAAGGGGGACAGATGCGCTGGGCCACAGTCGGTCATGGTAGGGTTGAGACAGCCCACGGTCAGAGGTCCAGGACAGCTTTCCTGGCCTCAGCCTTCCAGGATGGCTCCTCCCTGGCCGAGTTCGCCCTCTTCTCCCCATCAACCCAGCTGGTTCTCTTCCCTTCACATGGGGCCTGAGAAAGTTGACCTTCTTCTCTTTGGTCCCCTTCTGCTCTCAATTCCTGCTGAGCCTCCAAGGCTGTGAGCAGGGTTCAGGGGGAGCCGCTCAGAGCACCTTGGGATGGAACAGCCCTGGTGGTCCCCTGGCACTTTCCCTTTTCCTCTCTTCTCTCCCAGCCATGGCTCTGGGTGTCTCCCCTGTCCTGTCCACTCCTGGCAGCCATGGCCTTACTGTTAGTCGCTAAGAGGAACTTTCACACTTCCGCCTGGAGCACGCCTGGTCCTTAAGATCAGGCTCTAAGCTGGTCTCCGCAGAGGCTCGAGGAGATAGCTGCGGATGGAGCAGACTGAGCGTGGTCCCTGTTCTGCAGGGATCACCTGGCTCCTGCGAGGCCTTCCCAGGACCCTGGACTCAGTTCAAGTTTATCTCCTCTGACAGGTCTTCTCTGCCCCCTGTCTCCTCCCCTGTCTCAGGTTCACCAGCCTTAGAGGATCCCTCTCCAGGGCCCGTGGGTCTCAAAGCTTCAACCCTGGCTACAGTGTTCTACCCATGCCTCTCCCTCCCCTCACAAAGTGTGTGTGCTTAGACGCTCAGTCATGTCCGACTCTTTGCAACCCCACGGACTGCAGCCTGCCAGGTTCCTCTGTCCATGGCAAGAATACTGGACTGGGTTGTCATCCCCTTCTCCAGGGGATCTTCCTGACCTAGGGATTGAACCCAGGTCTTCTGCATTGCAGGTGGATTCTTTAATCTGAGCCACGAGGGAAGCCCCTTGCATTCTCCAGATCTAAACAGTGCCTGGAAACTGTAAGTCCTCTACATATAGTGGATGAATCAAGGATGCATTACGGTACAGCCCATTCTGAAAGCATGTGGAATAAACCTTTGTAGCATCCTTGAGGCACCTTATCCTGAAGAAGTTGCTGAGAGAGAAAGAAATAACCACAGCCCATGTTTGTTGAGCACTTCGTATAGCCAGCCACTGTCAGAAGCTCTTTGCAGGTCATTGAACCCTCCCTTTTGCTCCTCAGAAAACAGAGGCATAGAAAGGTTAAGTAAGTTGCTCAAGGTCCCACAGCCAGGAAGCAGTGGAGGGATTTTTACTGTGGAACTCAAGGGATTAACCCTTTAGCGCACGTGCTGCATTTTCAGTGTTAGTTCCCCACCCTCCCAGCCAAGCCAGAGCCTTCAGGTGGATCAATTAGACAAAAAGGCAAGATACAGCCTGCCCAGCCCTTGCCACTCCTCCCTGCCCCAGGGCTAATGCGGGAGTGAGAGGTCGGAGGGAGGGCTGGGGCCCGGGTGGGAAGGAGAGCTGGGGAGACTTCCACAGAATAGGTGCGTCCTCTGCAGTACTCACGGCTGAGAAACCGGGCTGTTCCTCCTCTGAGATCCCGCCAGATCGGGGCAAGGAGCAGTGGCTGGGTGGAGACCCAAGCAGGGTGAGAAAGGGGCCACAGCGTCCCCATCACCCAAGGAGAAAGGTGACTCCTGTTTATCAATCAAGGCTGGGCTGGGAACAGGTCTCGATAGCTCAGCGCTCTGGCTTGGGGAGCAGAGCTGGTTGCTTCCTCCCAGTGGAGGTAGGAACTAGAACCACCCAGGCAGGCGTGAACATCTCCTTCCAACCAAGGTGCTCCCACAGTCTCTGACATGCCACCATTGGGGAGAGATTTGGAAATGTTCTCCCCTTCGTTTCCTTTCAAGATGAACGTTTATGTCATCTTAGAACTTGTTGAGAAAAGCATACAGGTTCCTTATCTCAGCTGCATCTCCCAGGATGGGTGTGAAGCCTGAAGGCTTATAAGAGTTACTGGAGCACCCAAGTGATGCAGCTGTTTGTCTCCCACACACAATCTCTGGGTCCCACTTCTGACTGGCTGCAGAACCTGGGTCGCTCACCTACCTTCCCATTGCCTCAGCTCTCTTTGCCCACAAATGGGGTGCCAATTATACCTATTCACAGAGCTGTCAGAATTAAATAAGTAACCTATGTGATTGGCGCCACGCAGCAGCCTCTGACACACGGCAAGCAGTAATGTAAGCATCAGCTGTTATCATTATCCCACTTTACAGGTGAGGGAAACTGAGGCTCAGAGAGGTGAAGTGATTTTCCCTGGGTCACATAGCCAGTTGGTGGCAGAATGAAGATCCAGTCTGTATAACTTGATCTTCCAATTTCAAACCCAAAGATCCACAGTGAGGAGAGTGCACCCTCCATCATCCTGCCAAAACAGCGATATTCCTTGTGTTTGGGACAGGACCAGAGGTACCTGGTGGGGAGTATTAAAAAGATGATGGGAAGAGAGAGAAATACTTGTTCACATTCTTCTGTGTACCACACTGTTCAGATCAGGGACTGGCAAACCTTTTTCTTTCCATGGTCAGGGTCAGATAGTAAAGTCTTTGGGGGCCATCTGTTCTCTGCTGTAACTACTCAATCTCTGCCGTCGGAGCTCAAAAGCAGCCACAGGAAAGACACAAATAAAAGTGCATGGCTGTGTTCCCATAAAGCTTTATTTATGAACACTGCAATTTGAATTTCATATAATTTTCATCTGTTATGAAATAGCACTCTTCTTTTTATTTTTTCCAGCCATCTGAAGATGTAGAAACCATTCTTGGCTTGAGGGCCACACAAAAACAAGCGGTGTGCCAGGTACCCGAGGGCAGTGTGCTGACCACAGGGGTAGAGAGGCTGAGAGTGAGTGGATGCTGTCAGCACCGCTGAGACTCATTTTACAAGAGAGGAAGCTGAGACTCTGGGAACTTCCTAACAGGCCCAGGAAACAGGCTGAGCCCACGCTCTCAGACTTGGTTGCTTGGGTGCCCTCTGCGTTTGCCACCACCATGAGGAGACGTGGTAAGACCCACCCTTTACAGGACAAGAGAAGCTCGTGGGGGTGCCCCTTCAGTGTACAAGGGCATTTCCTCTGGTACTTGGGCCCTCTGGGAAGCACCAATTAGCTGATATCTAAATTCTGATGCTGAAGCTGAAGCTCCAATACTTTAGCCACCTGATGAGAAGAGCTGACTCATTGGTAAAGACTCTGATGCTGGGAGAGATTGGGGGCAGGAGGAAAAGGGGACGATAGAGGATGAGATGGTTGGATGGCATCACTGACTCAATGCACATGAATCTGAGCAAACTCTGGGAGAGAGTAAAGGACGGGGAAGCATGGCTTGCTGCGGTCTGTGGGGTCTTAAATGATCGGACATGACTTAGGGACTGAACAGCAACAGCAACAAGGAGGTAGGGGCCCCCAGCCAGGGCCCTGGGCGAGCACCATAGTCCTGACTTGGCACTTGGCACAGGGACAGTGTTCTGTCTAAACAAAATGGTCTCTGAGCTCCCTGGCACTTGTGAGGAGACCCACCACTTCCTGAGCTGTACTCAGCAAGATGAGGTTGGGAGGGCTCCCTGGCCGGTAGCCTTCACGGGCTACCCCAGAAAGGTGGCTTGGTCTTCAGGGCATCGGTGCTGTAGTGGGCAAGTGGCAACAGAATGGGAGAGATGCGTGTCTACAAGACAAAACTGCCCTGAGGTTTCCTGGAAGGTGTGGCTGAGACTGGGAGAGTTTCCCAGAGGCCATCTGGCCTTTGTCTGGCTCTGGAGAGTGGGGAAGAGCCAGACAAAAGCCAGATCACTTTCCATGCGTGAGGCCTTCGGCACGTGCGCTGCGGAGCCAGCTGAGAGGCAGGGGTCTGGAGCCAGCCCTCCCTCCCTGGTGCACACCAGAGGACCCGGGGGTGCCCTGAGCCGGAGCTGCTGCTCCAGCTGAGCAGAGCCACACCATGCCTGCTGCCCTCAGGGCCGAGCTTGCTTAGTCTTCCCCAGAGAAGAAAACGGCCCCACCTTGTGCAATAGGTGCAGCCTGTTCTGGAATCTTCCACAAGCCAAGCCTGACTGAATGTGGATGACTGGGGACCTGGGCACTTGGCTGTTTCTTGTGTATCCTTTTAATGTTGTTGTAATAGAAATAAACACCCTCACTGTAAGAAAATAGAAAAATATGGATAAGACAAGAAACACATGAAGAACATTCACAGCCCTGCCTCCCAGAAGTAAGTCTGTTTTACTTTTCCTTCCAGTCTTTTTTCTGTGCGTCCACACGTGTGTGCAGGTGCTGCTCACCCGTAGGAGGAATTCTGCTTGTGGAATTTGATTCTTCTTCATTTTGCACTGGAGAGTGAGTGCGTTTCCCTGTCAAAATACATTTTTCTTTGCCAGTACATTTGCCCAACATCTGTGTTCAGCAAGCCTTTTTTTAAAAGTGTGAGGTACTTGGGTTGGGGTCGCAGGTCCCGACTGGACCCCAGGATCAGCCCTTTTTAGGTAAGGGCGCCGGGGCAGGCTCTGTGGTTTTGAGTAATGTAAAAGCCCCAGGCTCACTGTTTTCAGCAAGAGTTCCTGCCCCAGCCCTGCGCTGACTCATCGGGCCATCTTAGACGAGTCAGTTCACCCCTCTGGGCCTCAGTTTCTTTGCCTATAAAACGGGACGGTTGGATTAAGGGCTTTGCCAGCTCTAATGTTCCATGACTAAGCACATGGAGACTCCCCAGATTCCAGAACTCTCTGGGAGCAATGGCTGCTGAGGGGAAGCTGCTGCTTCTTGGTAAGCCAGACTCTGAGCCCCGATGGGCTGAACTGGGGGGTCTCCATCTGGAAGATCTGAGAGTCCTCACCCTGGGGCAGCCGGCGCCCTGTGTGGTGGTTCTCAGGGCTGGGTTCCCTCCATCTGCTAACTCCCCACCCATGTGGAGAGGGAAGCAGCTGCTCCAGGGCCAGCACTGACCTCACAGCTCCCTCATTTCTTGGTCATGGTATTCATAGCTGGAACCAGCTGCCAACAGCTGCTGGTTACATTTTGAAATACAGACCACGTGACTGGGCAGGAAGCATGACCTAAGCCGGTGCTGGGACCACGCTGCAGAGCGGTAGGATCTGGGAAGAGCCTAGGGAAGGGTTCTTGGGGAGGCAGGCCCTCCCGCCTCCTCTTTCCCACCCTCCTCCTCCCTTCTTCCTTTCTTCCAGGAGCAACAGCTGGCCCGGTCAATTAGATTTGTGGAGATCCTGCCTGAGAAACTTGGAGGCCAAGGCAACTGCTGCATGGAGGCTTCAAAGGGGCAGGAATATTATAAAAGGTAAGCTGCAGAATCCTTCTCCCCGAGGCATGGGCTGTTTGCCTTCCACATTCTCTTCTAGAAATAATAGCAGTAACAACAATCATAGCAACATTGCTACTATGTAATGAGTGTTTGCTTCTACTACCAGCTGGGAGCCAAATGTTTACTTGCTTCCTTTTATAATAGGAAGTCCTCATTAGATAGTTTTCCAGAGTGAGGTTCTGCTATTATTATCCCCATTTTACAGATGAGGACATTAAAGCTCAGAAATTAAGCAATTTGCCCAAGGCTGCCCAGCAAATGCAATGGGACTCAGGACTGTCTGACCCCACCCTTCAACTTCCTTGAACTTCATGACTCCCTTGGTCAGGATCCTCCCAGCATAGCATCAGGATTTTCTTTCTATGCAGAGATTTCCAGAGACTTCACAATTCTATTGGTCTTGGACATCCATGTACCAGGTCCTGTACTCACAAGGGTGTACTGTGCTGCTGCTGCTGCTGCTGCTGCTAAGTCGCCTCAGTCGTGTCTGACTCTGTGCGACCCCATAGACAGAAGCCCACCAGATTCCCTCGTCCCTGGGATTCTCCAGGCAAGAATACTGGAGTGGGCTGCCAGTTCCTTCTCCAATGCATGAAAGTGAAAAGTGAAACGGAAGTTGCTCAGTTGTGTCCAACTCCTCGCGACCCCATGGACTGCAGCCCACCAGGCTCCTCCTTCCGTGGGATTTTCCTGGCAAGAGTACTGGAGTGGGGTGCCATTGGCTTCTCTGGGGTATACCCTAGATGTGTGATATTTGATCCCCAATGTAAAAGTTTAAAATGTCATTGATAAGATAGGGGTGGTCCTGGGATATGTGCTGTGTGTTACGTGTTCAGTTGCTTTAGTCGTGTCCGACTCTTTGCAACCCCACGGATTATAGCCTGCCAGGCTGCCCTGTCCTTGGGTTCTCCAGGCAAAAATGCTGGATTTGGTAGCCATCTCCTTCCCTGGAGGATCTTCTCGACTGAGGGATTGAATCCGTGTATCCCACATAGGCAGATTCTTTACCATCTGAGCTACCAGGGAAACCCAGTCCCAGGATACATTTCTCTTTTTCATGGCATCATGGAAAGAACCTGCGTTTAAGAGCTATGCCAGCTGCAGTTTGAATCCCACCTCTGCCACTTACTAGCTGTGTTGCTCTGGGCAAGTCTCTTATCCTTTCTGTGCCTCAGCGTCCTCATCTATGAAATCCAGTTTATAGGTTGACTCTCAAGGATTAAAGAGACTATAGGTAGAGTACCATCACGTGTGTGCAGTGTTGCTCGGTCATGTCCGATTCTGCGACCCCATGGACAGCAGCCTGCCAGATCCCTCTGTCCGTGGGTATTCTCTATTCTCATCTGCCATCACATAGTAGATGCTTAAATATTAGCTCTTGCAATGGCTGAAAGAAGAGTGTCTGGAGTCAGATGGCTGGGTTTGATCCTACCTTATCTGCTTACCAGTTATATGACCTTCAACTGTTTACTTTCACCACTGTGGTCCTCAGGCTCTTCCTCTACTGAATGGGGATAAAAATAGGATTGTTGTAAGGAATAAATGAATGCATACATAGGTATCAGAACAACAAAGGCACCTTAGCAAATATTAACTAAGTACATTAGGAAATACTGACACATATTAACTTGCTCAATACATGCTAATTTTATTATTAATTTATTATTAATTATTCTTGCTTTATTATTCACATTATTTTGTTTTATACTTATATTTTGTTTATATATTTTGTATTTATTTTGTTTTCATATTTATATAAAATATTCACATAATTTTGTAATAACATATTTGTTTTGTTTTTATATTGTGTTAAACCATTTTTAACATTGTTTTGTTTTATATTTTTTGTTTTATATTTTATATTTATTTTGTTTTTATATTAACATTATTTAGTTTTATATGCTATGCTATGCTAAGTCGCTTCAGTCGTGTCCGACTCTGTGCGACCCCATAGATGGCAGCCCACCAGGCTCCACCGTCCTTGGGATTCATAATGGATGATTTTATATAGATCATCCATGTGATTCATAGACTCAAAATCCCCTCACTGACTCTCCTGGATGACCATGTTTCTGTTCATGGCCCTACGCATTAAAATCATCCAAATCTACAACTGCAGAATCATTGAAAATTGTCTTTCCCTGTTTACCGTCATCCTGTTGGTTCTTTATGGAATGTTTCTTCCATGAAAACTCTCCTCTCCACCGGCCTCATGATCATCAGTCTCCTCCACCTGCTGTGAGGGAGTCGAGCCACTGCTCTCCCGGGAGCCCCTTTTCATGCAGGGAGAAGGCGACCTTGGTGGCAAGGGGCACATGGCTCTTCCTCACCCACTCCCCTCCGCTTGGCTGTTTCCAGTCAACACACCCGAATAATCAGGCCCTGAACTTAGATCTGACAACTCCCTTGCTGGAAGAACAGTCAGTGATTCCTCATGTCTTTCGTTTTACATACAGATTCCTGAGGCTGAGACTGAAGATTTTCCACAGGCTGGTCCAAACCCGCCAGGAGTCACTGTTGTTGACTGTCTACCTTGAGCGTTGATTATGCAATGGCTTTATACCCATTCAGAGCAGTTCCTCTGTCACCGACTGTTTCAGGACTGTGCAGTCCTAGGCCACTTCATATCAGTGAGATGTGAGGAGAGATTTGCTCAGGGCTTCGTGGGAAAGAGAAACGTCTTTTCCCTCTCTCCTTTGCAACATGAACAACCGATTCCCTGGATTCAGCTGGCGGCCATCTTGTAGCCGTGAGGATGGCCACTTTGAGGGCAGCGTCAACACAGAGCAGAGGAGAAAGGAAAAGGACTCCGAAACAGTCATGGGGGCCTGGCCAAACTACTTCTGGAGTTGCCCTGCCTTGAACTTCCTGCCTCTTGGCAGAAAGTGGCAATGGTGTTTGTGGCTTCCAAGCCTGGCCCCTAAAATGACCCAGGCAATTTCCTTGCCCTCTGCACATCTTGCTGTCTGGTTGAATGCAGAGGCTCCAGTGGAAGACCCTACAGGGGCCTTAAGGCAGGGTTCCACAATCCCTGGGCCACAGACCTGTTAGGAACTGGACTGTACAGCAAGAGGTGAGCGGCAAGCAGGCAAGAGACCAAAGCTTCGTCTGTATTTACAGACACTCCCCTTCGCTTGCTTCACGGCCTGAGCGCCTCCTGTCAGGTCAGCGGAAGCACTGGAGTCTCACAGGAGTGCAAACCCTACTGTGAATCACATCTGCTAGAGATCTAGGTTGCATGCTTCTTACAAGAATCGTCCTGAAACCAGCCCCCGGGCCCCGACCCTCCTGGTCTGTGAAAAAACAATCTCCCAAGAAATCAGTCCCTGAGGCCAAAAAAGGTTGCGGACTACTGCCTCAAGGTAGAGCAAAGCCACCAGATACAAGAAACCTGGATCTCTGAGTCACCACTTGGAGGAGAACTGCCCAGGAATGCTATCCCACCAAGAACATCTGCACTGACGCCTGTATAGGAAAGACACTGTTTTATTGTGTTAAGCCACTAAAATGTTGAGATTATTTGTTGGTTAACCAGCTGTGCCTGAAATGGATGGTTGGTGGTTTAGTCGTTAACTCATGTCCAACTCTTGTGACCCCATGGACTGTAGCCTGCCAGGCTCCTCTGTCCATAGGATTTCTTGGGCAAGAATACTAGAGTGGGTTGCCATTTCCTTCTCCAGGGGATCTTCCCACCCCAGGAACTGAATCCGGGTCTCTTGCATTGCAGGCGGAGTCTTAACCAGCTGAGCTACAAGGGAAGCCGACACAGATGGGCTTAATAAAATCTTGGGCATAGGTGGATGACAATTCTATCAAAATGATCAGTAGGTAAGAAAACCTTTACCTGATGATCAGGAGGACAGCAAGTAGAGGACTTTACAGGGGAATGGGTCACCCAACTGAGAGTGATGGTTCTCTGGACACTAAGTCTACTACTGTTCTTGGGGCTCCACCTGGTTCTATTATATAACAGCCCTTCTTTTAGGTCCCAAAGACCACCTCCACGATAATGTTCCTCTGAGCCTCCTCCCTCTTCTGCCATTCATTTTGATAGATGTTACCAAACCACCATCCACAGGAAGTAAGTCCTTTTGAAGTTCCATCGACTGTTCATGTGGTGAGAGTGAGTGCCTATTTCACTCTGTACCAGCACTGCAAACTTTAATTTAAAAAGTGTTATCATGGTCTGTCAGTAGTTCAGTCACTCAGTTGTGTCTGACTCTTTGCAACCCCATGAACCGCAGCACGCCAGGCCTCCCTGTCCATCACCAACACCTGGAGTCCACCCAAACCTATGTCCATTGAGTCCGTGATGCCGTACAACCATCTCATCCTCCATCATCCCCTTCTCCTCCTGCCCTCAATCTTTCCCAGCATCAGGGTCTTTTCTAATGAGTCAGCTCTTCACATCAGGTGGCCAGAGTATTGGAGTTTCAGCTTCAGCATCAGACCTTCCAATGAATATTCAGAACTGATTTCCTTTAGGATGGACTGGTTGGATCTCCTTGTAGTCCAAGGGACTCTCAAGAGTCTTCTCCAACACCACAGTTCAAAAGCATCAGTTCTTTGGTGCTCAGCTTTCTTTATAGTCCAACTCTCACATCTGTACATGACCACTGGAAAAACCATAGCCTTGACTAGACTGACCTTTGTTGACAAAGTAATGTCTCTGCTTTTCAATATGCTGTCTAGGTTGGTCATAACTTTCCTTCCAAAGAGTAAGTGTCTTTTAATTTCATGGCTGCAATCACCATCTGCAGTGATTTTGGAAAAAATGTTTAACATAAATTTTATCATCTTAATGATTTATAAATGTTCAGCTCAATGGTCTTTAGCGCTTTTGTTGTTGTTAGTTGCTAAGTCATGTCTGACTCTCGTGACCCCCATGGACTGTAGTCCGTCAGGCTCCCATGTCCATGGGATTTTCCAGGCAAGAAGTGCCTTTACATGGTTAAATAACCAGTCTCCAGAACTTTTTCCATCTTGCAGAACTTAAGCTGTTTACCTACTAAACAACAACTGCCCATTTTCCCCTCCCTCCAGCCCCTGGCAACCACCATTCTTCTCTGTTTCTATCAATTTGACTACTCTAGTTGCCTCACATAAGTGGAATCACACAGTATTTGTCCTTTTGTGACTGGTTTATTTCACTCAGCATAATGTTTTCAGAATTCATTCATATCATAGCATATGACAGCCTTACTTCCTTCTTAAGACTGAAAAAACGTCTCATCATATGTACATACCTCATTTAGCCTATCCTATCATCAAGTGGACTTTTTGGACGACTTCCACTTTTCAGCTATTGTAAATGATGCTGCTGTGAACACGGGTGTGCAAATATCTCTTCAAGATCTTGCTTTCAGTTCTTCTGTTTATACAACCAGGAGTAGAATCTCTAGTTCATACAGCAATTCTATTTTAAATTCTTTGAGGAACCACCACACCATTTTCCAGAATGGCTGCATCATTTTTCCTTCCCATCAACAGGGTAACAGACATATTGCAATGTCCCCACATCCTTGCCAACACTTGTTATGGTAACCGTCTAAGTGGGTTTAAGGTGGCATCTCACTGTTATTTTAATTTGCGTTTCCCTAGTGATTAGTGACACTGAGCATCCTTTCATATGTTCATTGGTTTAATTTGCTTTAACTTTTTATTTCCATTTTTTAAAATTCTATTTGGAGACCAAAGAGGAACCTTCATTCCAATGGTGAGATGTTTCCACTTTCCAGACTTATAGGGACTACCCTAATTTTGCAAACAACTGCTCAAGTCTGTGATGAGTTGCCCCTCAGTGGTGGTAGGAAAAATTCACACCCGTGATCGTCAGGCTGATCAGACGCAAGATTTACACAGTGCTTTGTAGTTTACACCATATCTCACTGGATCATCACAGCAGCCTTGCAGCCTTGTGGGTACAGAGGGCAGATGAGGAAATTGAGGTTCAGAGATGAGAACAGAAAAATAGAAGGGAATCAGTTCTTTAAAATCATAACCACCAAACCAAAGCACAACAGACATAGCTGGCTGCCTGGTCAACTACTCTCTAGGTCCACCCATGTTTCTGCAAGTTGTTCAGTATTTTCACGTGGAGGAATGTCAGCTAAAAATACTCCTGGTCTCTCTGACCATCCTTTACCCTCTCTCTCTTTTGCCAGTGAGTTTGGAGAAAACCTGAATATTCTCCACTCAGCTCCTCCCTCTTTTCTTCTTTCAGACCATGTGGCGAGGAGCCATTCTGGGCTTTCATCCACTCTGTGGCAAATGGGGGAAGCCTGAAGGTTTTTTGGAGGCATGTTACAAGTTCCTTGCAGGCAGCAGTATTAGAAAGCTCTCTCTGGCCGCATATTTAGAACATTTTCGTTTCTTCAGCTTTTCCTAGTAATAAAGCTGCTGACTTGATCTCCATCTGTCTACTGAATGTATTTTTTCTTTTTTTTTTCTTTTAAACTCTTTATTTCATATTGGAGTATGGCCAACTAGCAATGTTGTGATAGTTTCAGGTGGACAGTAAAGGGACTCAGTCATACATGTACACATGTTTATTCTTCCCCAAACTCCCCTCCCATCCAGGCTGCCATGTAACATTGAGCAGAGTTCCATGTGCTATACAGTAGGACCTTGTTGGTTATTCATTTTAAATGTAGCAGACTGTACATGTCCACCCCAAACTCTCTAAATATCCCTTCCCCCCATTCTTCCCTCTTGTCAACCATAAATTCATTCTCTATCTAAGTCTATGAGTGAAAGGCTTTATTCATTGGACCGCTAAACCTTAACCCAAACCACAAAATCAAAATTATTAAGTATTTAATTTAATACAAAACTTCACATCATGGCTACAGCTCCTGTTTTATAGTTCCTGCTGGATATGGAGGGACAGGTGATGTCTGATGTGATCTGCAGTATGGTTTCCAAAATTAAGAGGGTCAAGGGCCCACAAAGGCCTTTGCTGCTGCAGCTAGGTCGCTTCAGTCGTGTCCGAATCTTTGAGGCCCTATGGTGCATAGCCCACCAGGCTCCTCTGTCCATGGGGATTCTCCAGGCAAGAACACTGGGGTAGGTTGCCATGCGCTCCTCCAGGGGGATCTTCCCAACCCAGGGATCGAACCGGCTTCTCTTAGGCCTCTTGCATTGGCAAGAGGCCACTGGGACGCCTATGAAGGCCTTAAAAGAAATCAAGTAAGGACCTGAGGTTTGACTAAAGTCTCAGGTTCAGAACAGACAGGAGATGTGGGTAAGGAGTAGGTAGCAGGGTTGAGAGGTACATATGAAGTAAGAAGTTCTAAAATGATTTGACCTGTTGGATGATTGCAAACCAGGCTGTGTTTTCCTCTAAAAAAATATTCAACCACATGATACTGAGTCAGCTGAGTCTAAAAGTACGAAAAAAAAATAGTGTCAAAAGAAGTTACAGCAGCAGAGACACCAGGACTAGCTAGTGTTAGTCGCTCAGTCGGGTCCAGCTCTTCGCGACCCCACGGACTGTAAACCATGAGGCCCCTCTGTCGATGGGGTTCTCCAGGCAAGAATACTGGAGTGGGCTGCATGCACGCCCTTCTCCAGGGAATCTTCCCAACCCAGCAATCAAACCAGGGTCTCCTGCACTGCAGGCAGATTCTTTACCATCTGAGCCACCTGGGAAGCCCAGTACTAGCTAAGATGTATGGAATATGTGTTACTTCATTTTATTCAGTCTTCCACCACAACCCTATGGATTAAGCATTATATTAGCTTTGTTTTACATATGAGGAAATTGAGGCTTAGAGAAATTAAGTAGTTTGCCCAAGGTCACACGGCTAGCAAGTACTAATTCCTATTCCTGATAAATTTTCTGAGGAAATAATTTGATGGAAGCAAAAAGCAACAGGCATAAAATCTCTATTAGAATGTTTTATATAATTGCAACCAGAGGAAGCAACTTACATGTACATCAGCAGGGTAATAGTTTAATAAATTATGCTACATCTGATCAATGGACTGCTAGGAAATAGGAATTCTGGAACTTGATTTAAAAATGAGCATTAGGAGCTCTGCTCAATGTTCTTGGCAGACTGGGTAGGAGGGGGGTGTTGGGGGAGAACGGATACACGTATATGTATGGCTGAGTCCCTTCACAGTTCACTTGAATCTAATCACAATGCTATTAATTGGATATACTCCAATAAAAAATAAAAAGTCTAAAAAAAAACACTGAAGAATATAATGCTAAGGGAACAAAGCAGAAAATCAGTGTGTACACCATAATGACAAACAGTTTGGGGAAAAAAAATCTGAGCACATGTAATCAAAAACTGAAAGGATGTATCAAAAACAAAATAACTTTTAATACCAAGTGGTATTTAGGTGACTCTTTTTTCCTATTCCAAAATTATTTTCAACGTTGCAGAGGCACTACCTTGTCAGCAAGAGCAGAACAGAACTGCATGGGGCACAGTAGGCAAGCTCGTGCATCATGTTGATGGGGAGAAGGGTCCCTAGGAATTTTGGGGAGAGCTTGACGTGGCTCTTCATGAGCCCCCAGCCAACCTGTATGTATTAGCCTGCTTCCAAGTGTCCTTTGAATTTAAGGTGGATGCTGAAATCCTGAGCACAATTTCTCTGTAAGCATCCCACGGGGAAGGGCAACTTTGGCCCTGGCTCCAGAAAACTAGAATCTCGAAGATCCGTCGGTGGGGAGGTTTTGCAAACTTGCCCAAGGTGCTGGTGATATCACCGAAACGTGGGTGGAGAAAGGCATGGGGCAGGATGGGAGAAGAGGTGAAGACGTTTACAACCATAAACTTTTCTAGAGGAAATGAGATGCAGATGAGTAAAGAGCAGGAAGGAACCAAATGGTGAGGTTTTGGATGGTAAGAGACTTTCTTGAATGTTGAAACAGAAAAAGGCAGTCTAGTTACCCAGTTTCCTCAGTCCACAGAGGCCCTTATTGTGGTGGAATGAACAAGGGCTTTGACATTAGAACAGATTCTATCACTGGCTTCACTGCTGTGTGACTACAGGCAAGTTACTTAACCTCTCTGATCCTCAGATTCTTAAAGAGGCAATGTCATTCCTACAACACAGAACTCAGTGAGACATTCTGAGGTCTCCCTTGTCCCAGTGCCTACCTCATACATAAATGGAACTTTCTAGGTCTCCATCTCTCCCTGTGGAGACGGGGATGGAGTAGCATTTTTTGTGCCCACCATGTTTATTCTATGAGCTAACACCCTGCCATTCTTTCTCCCAAGCAAAGGACCAGAGAAACTCATCCCTGCCTCCTGAGGGAAGAGAGAGGTGTAAAACAGAAATGTCCTGAGGGCTGCACCCCAGAGCCACGCTCTGCTCTGAAGGTGAGTCCCCAGATTGCGTGTGATGAGAATGGAAACCCATGCAACATCTAAATCAGGCGGCCAGGGGCTGACACTCTGTGGGCGGGGAAAGAGAAAGGGACAGAACCCAGCGGAGGCGCTGGCAGACGGGCAGGCCAAAGTGGTGAGAGCAAGGGTGACGTTTGCAGAAAAGACATAAATGTGGCTGGTAGGAGGGGGCGCCAGTCAAGAGGCAGGAGTGAAGGGAGACGGGAAAGGATGAACAGTGAGGATGTGAGGAGGGCAGGGGGAGAGTGGAAGGGAGACAAGCCAGAGGAAAACAGAGCTTAAAAGACATAGAAAGAGTGGGAAATACGAAACCCACCTGAGAAACTGATCGAATGCTCACCCTCCATGTGCATCCAGCGACGTCACCCACCTGTGCCCAGCACAGGGGCTCCGGGAATACAGTGGGAGGGGATCACAGTCCTGGGGAGTGTCTCCACGGGATGAGGCGATGGAAATGCCGCTGTTTGTTGATTTGTTGGTGGAGAAACATAAGCCCCTGTCCTGGGGATCCCCCTCCTCCACAAGGCTAAGCCAGAATAAAGAAAGTTTTCCACCCTGAATGAGGGCAAGCCAGGTCTTGCTAGTGCCAGCCATCACCGCTTGGCATGGCCCCATCTGGCCTGGGAAAGGGGAACTGGTTGCTACTGAGAAGTCAGATTTGGTACAACTGGAACAAAAGCCAACCATGTCTTAGGTACAGTCTCTTTCCGGATTTTCCCTCTGGTTTTTCTTGAGTATTCAGAGTTCTCATGTCCTCGTCCACATCCACCTGGCCAAATTGGCCAGGAAGAACGATCTTCTCAATTCACTGACCCAGGTCACAAGAGTGACCGATTAGGCTGTAAAGCTTAGGTGGTAGATGCTGGGGCATCAGCTGGCTGGCACCAGAGGGGCTGCCTGGACCTTCTCCAAGGATGTCACCTGGTGGTCCTCCCTCTTGCTTCTCGGGTTTGATATGCTCACCTGTATCCCTTTCCAGAGGCCACCTGTCTGGACTACTCAGCAGTTATAAGCCTGAGCCAGATCCCCGCCACAGCTCCATCCCACAGACTGGGATGGGGATGGTCAAGGATTCTACTGCAGGCAGAACAGATCACCCAGTGTGTGGTAGAGACTGCCCTCAGGACTAGGCATTTCCTAGATGACAGGAAGCCACTCTGTATGTTTTTGTATATATCTGCGTGTTTGTGTGTGTGCATCTTTCAAGACACCAGTTATGTTTAATGCAACTTAATATGTTTTTAAATTAATTTTTATTGGAGTATGATTGCTTTGTAATGTTCTGTCAGTTTCTACTGTATAGCAAAGTGAATCAGCTATAGGTATACATATATCCTCTCCTTTTTGGATTTCCTTCCCATTTATGGGACTTCCCTGGTGGCTCACATGGCAAAGAATCTGCCTGCAATGCGGGAGACCTGAGTTTGAGACCTGGGTTCTATCCCTGGGTTGGGAAGATCCCCTGGAGAAGGAAATGGCAACCTACTCCAGTATTCTTGCCTGGAGAATTCCATGGACAGAGGAGCCTGGCGGGCTACAGTCCATGGGGTCGCAGAGTCCAACATGACTGAGCAACTAACACTTTCACAAACACTTAGGTCATCACGGAAATATGTTTTTAAAGTATGACTGTTGTTTGATTCCAAAGTAATGTATATATTTTATAATGCATATACAAACATGTAGTAGAGACAATTTTAAATAACCCATAATGTAATAACTGTATTGTGGTTATGTTATTTTAAAGAGCTCTTATTTTTTAGAATCACATATTAAAATATTTACACATAAAAAGACATGATGTCTGGGATTTGCTTCAAAATACTCCAGTGGTGAGGAAGGAAGTAGGAAGTGCAGAAGATAAAATGAACCATGAGTTAACAGTTGCTGAAGCTGGGTGATCGATACTTTTCTCACTACCTGTTTATCTATTTTTATAATTGAAATTCTTCATAATTAAAAGCTTTTTTAAAATATTGCCTTCTTTCTTCTGTGCCATATATATCCTTCCATTAAATTCTCATTGCCTTATTTGGACAAAAGTCAGCAATAATCTCACCCCATATACTTCTAGTCCCCTTTTAATACAAAGATATACACAAAGAGAAATTGTACTCTTTTGGGATGTGTAACAAGTGTGTTGAAAATAAGACCTTATTTATTTGGTAAATATTAATATTTGGACACTGTACTTACTTTTTTATTGAAGTACAGTTGATTTATAATATTATGTTAGTTTCTGGGGTACAGCAAAGTGATTCAGTTACATATATATATATGTATAAATACATTAGCTACTTTATACACAGCAGTTTGTATCTGTTAATCCCAAACTCCTAATATACCCCTCCTTCACCCCTTTCCCCTTTGGTAAGCATCAGTTTGTTTTCTGTCTGTGGGTCTGTTTCTGCTTTGTAAGTTCATTTGTGTCATATTTTAGATTCCACATATAGGCGATTATCATATGGTATTTGTATTTCCCTTTCTGACTTAGTTCACTTAGTATGATAATCTCTAGGTCCATTCATGTTGCTGCAAATGACATAATTTCATTCTTTTTATGACTGAGTAGTACTCCATTGTGTGTGTATATATTTTATAATGCATATACAAACATCTGGTGGAGGCAATTTTACACTGTCTTTCAGAATTCTTTATCCATCGTGATCCATTCATCTTCAGATGGACTCTTAGGTTGCTTCTATGTCCTGAATATTGCAAATAATACTGCTATGAACATTGGGGTGCATGTATCTGTTTGAATTATAGTTTCTCCAAATATATGCCCAAAAGTGAGACTAGGAACTTTTGATTGTATCAGTTGACTCTTTGCAACCCCATGGACTGCAGCACGCCAGGCTTCCCTGTCCATCACCAACTCCTGGTGCTTGCTCAAACACAGGTCCATCAAGTCAGCGATGCCATCCAATCATCTCATCCTCTTTCATCCCCTTCTCCTTCTGCTGTCAATCTTTCCCAGTATCAGTGTCTTCCAATGAGTCAGTTCTTCATATCAGGTGGCCAAAGTATTGGAGCTTCAGCATAAGTCCTTCCAATGAATATTCAGGACTGATTTCCTTTAGGATGGACTGGTTGGATGTCAAACGGGTTGGACTCCTTGCAGCCTAAGGGACTCTCAAGAGTCTTCTCCAACGCCATGGTTCAACTCTTTAGCACTCAGCCTTCTTTATGGTCCAACTCTCATATCCATATGTGACTACTGGAAAAACCATAGCTTTGACGAGACAGACCTTTGTCGGCATAGTAATGTCTTTGCCTTTTAATACGCTGTTTGGGTTGGTCATAGCTTTTCTTCCAAGGAGCAAGCGTCTTTTAATTTATGGCTGCAGTCGCCATCAGCAGTGATTTGGGAGCCCCCCAAAATAAAGTCTCTCACTGTTTCCATTGTTTTACCCATCTATCTGCCATGAAATGATGGGACC